>BPLQ01012958.1:0-157265 GCA_021605075.1 Caerostris darwini | reverse complement strand
ATGCATCTCACTACAAAGAGCTACATAATAGTTTTAATTTAAAAATGAAGAGTTCTAAACCTCAACATGTTCCAAAAGTACACATAATGATCAAAGTTTAGAAGTACTAAGGATCAGCTTAACTTTTGTGAAATTAAACTTAAGTATGAAAAAAAATACTAGAAGTTTTCTCTTTAGAGGATCACAAATTAAGATTGAATCACTGAATCTCACATTTGATAGCTACCTCACTATTTTTTAATATCAGAAATAACTCTCATTTGGTGTCTGGTTCTGGTACTTTTTAAAGATTTCTTTAAAATTGTCATCTTTGATGATTTTTATTCATTTTGCATTCTTTCATAGCATTTATTTGATCTTATTGGAGCTTTTGTTCTTTGTTTAACAATTGTCTCACTTGTTGTTAATGTTTAATTTAATTGTTTTTATAACTTATAATAAATATTTAAATATGCTCACTGTTTAGTCCATTTCTAACCTTATTGCCAAATTCAAATTAACGTTGTTTATAATGTTTCCATTTCAAGAAATAACTGATGTGTCTTAAATTTTATACGATAGAGTTCATGTGTAAATTTTTATATATTTTAACATGTGTTAACATAAAATGTTTATAAAATTTCATAAAAAAACTTTATATTAGGTTAAAGATGCTGTTGCTATGTGCGAATTTTTTGCTTGGCTGGAGGATGAAGTTGCTTCAGGAGAAGTTACTGAATATTTAGCTGCACTAAAAATAGAAGATTTCAGAAGGTAAATATTTTAGAACAAAAGTATTAAACAATATTTTCTTTTGTTTTAATGTTATAATTTTAATATTTATTATGTTTAATACTTGAATACTTAATACTTCATTATTTATTGAATTTAATACTGGTTATATGATTTATATACAATTTTTTTTTAAAGTTTGGATGATAGATAGTGTTGTTTAATATTAGAAAATTAGTAAGGTGTTGATCCACCTCTGACCTGAATATAAGCTTGTGTGAAATTGACTCCGGAATTTAATTCCTAAATTCAAAAAGTTATGTCTTGTGAAATTTCTTGTCCAGTGTCTAGTCCAGTAGTGAGTTTATCAATTTTTTCAATTTTTCTCTCTTCTGAAAGAATGCTTTGAATGAATACTAAAGTGATTCTGTTGTCAGTGATATACACTCAAGAGCCAAAACATTATGACCACCCCTACATTTTGCAATGAACTTGCCTGGATGACATGGAAGGCACGTGATCAGGTGGAAGTGGTATTTAACTGCTGCTGGAGAGTCTGAAGAATCATTCTTTCACTTACTTCTGTGTGTGATGGGAAAGGCTGCGGATCTAAGCGACTTTGATAGAGGGCAGATTGTAATGGCTCGAAAACTCGGAACAAGTATTTCCGAAACTGCACGACTCGTGGGTTGTTCGCGATCTACAGTTGTTAGTACTTATGCAAAGTGGATGAATGACGGTGAAACCAGCAGTAGACGACATGGTGTTGGACGTCCACCCGCTATCAAAGAAAAATGTCGTCGGAGACTGTCTCGCATGGTGAAGCAAATCCGGAGCCAGACAGTGGCTCAGCTGACAGCCCAATACAATGCAGGGCCAAGTAGAATAGTATCGGAGCACACTGTTCAGCGGATACTGTTGGATATGGGGCTACGCAGCAAACATCCCACTCGTGTGCCTTTGCTGACCAAGCGTCATCGAGAGAGAGTTGCCTGGTCAGATGAATCACGGTTTGTCATTCAACACGCCGATGGCCGTGTCAGGATACGCCGCCTTCCAGGCGAACAGTTGCTCCCTCAATGTACAGTAGGTCATACACAGGCCGGTGGTGGCGGTATTATGCTTTGGGGGACGTTCTCTTGGGCGTCTCTGGGACCCGTGGTTGTGGTAGAGCAGACGATGAATGCTACATAGTATCTGAACATCATTGCGGACCAGTTGCACCCTTACATGGCCTGTTTTTCCAGTTGGAAATGGAATGTTCCAACAGGACAACGCCCCTTGTCACAAGGCTAAAATTGTGTTGGAGTGGTTCCAGGAACATGATGTTGAATTCCAGTTAATGTCCTGGCCGCCTAACTTAAAGGATCTCAATCCGATAGAACACATTTGGGATGTCCTGGGATGGCAGCTCAGAGTTCAAAGACCACCAATTCGCAATATCTCGGATTTGCGTGACCGTTGCTTAAACATCTGGTACAATCTGTCTCCGGCCATCTACCAAGGACCTGTGGCATCCATGTCAAGGCGGGTTGAAGCTGTGTTGCGCGCCAAAGGTGGGCCAACTCGTTATTGACAGGTGGTCGTAATATTTTGGCTCTTGGCTATTAATCAAAACAAACAGCAATGCAACAAGGGAAAGTTTGTATTGTTTTTTTCCCTTTTAATTTTTAGTTTACGTTTGTGTCGTGTTTGTAAATGATTTCTGTTTAAAAAAATTTCAATTTTTTTTTGTTCTTTTAAAGTTTATGAATTTTTGAATTTTAAATCAATAAAAAAAAAAAATTATTTCTCTAGACAACAGGAAGATTATGTTGGGCCGAGTTTTGAAGTTATATCTGCCACTGGACCTAATGCAGCTCTCATTCATTATCATCCATCTGAAGAAACTACTAGAATAATATCTTCTGAAGAATTTTATTTATGTGACTCTGGAGGCCAATACATGTTAGTTTCTTTTTAATTTTATTATAGTGAAATTATGTTTTCAGTGTATTTTATATTTTAACTCAAACAAATATTCAATACTTATAGCGATGGAACAACTGACGTGGCAAGAACTTATTTCTTTGGCAATCCCTCTCAATATGAAAAAGTTAGTATGCATATATATTCAGATTACTTTAACAGATTATTCATTAATATTAATTTGTAACTAAACACATTTTTTTTTCTAGGAATGCTTTACAAGAGTAATGAAAGGTCATATTGCAATATCATCTGCTGTATTTCCTAGACATATCAAAGGTACAATAATATAAACTGCTTTCAATGTTAGATTTTTTTATATGCTAATTAAAAGTGTAAATCATGTAATATTTTTCTGAAATGTTAATGTAGGCCAGATGCTTGATACTTTAGCAAGGAAGTCACTTTGGGAAGTTGGACTTAATTATATGCATAAAACTGGTCATGGAGTTGGAGCATATCTTACAGTTCATGAAGGTATGTAACATTGTTTTACATTTCCAATCAACTGAAGCATTTTTTTTTTTCAAATATAGATTTATATATATAGTACTTATTTTTAAGTATACAACAATTTCAAAATTTTAATTTGCAAAGAATTTCAGAGTTTGTAATCAAAAGTTACAGGAGGTAGAAGTATAAACTGTGGAGTTATGGTCAATAAAATTTGAATTTAGAAATTTAATAGCTTCTGTTTTGAAAGAAAAACAAATTGGAGGTGTGTGATCAAAGTCTTTTTCATAATCTAAGTACTAAAAAAAATTTTATGAATACAAAATTTTGGCACTTATAAAGTTCTATAAGGCCTAGTATTTTACCTTTTTTTTTCTTTTTTCTTTTTGAAAGCTATCACCCTATCTCATGGAATGCTTTTGCTGCTTATGATATATAATGATCAAGAGATATAGGATCCTGTGTGCTAACATTACTTACAAATTCAATAACAGACATATTGAATAAAACTTGATTGCACTGGACACATAACGTAAAAAACGAAAAAAATAATAATGGTTTTGTTTCCCGAAAATCATTGAGAGATGTAAGTGCCCTACTACTTTAACCAGTTAATATCCAAGTTATGACCTACACCTAGTATAAATTTTAATCGAATCAGTGGTGGAATATTTCATTATCCTTTAAAAGTAATCGTTTAGTATATTAATATTGATTTATTTTTCATTTATATTAATTGTTTACACCATTTCCCAACATAAGTGTTTGCAGTCATGCTGACTGCAAGCACTTATGTGTTTAAACACTTATTTGTTTATTGAATTCACATATATTTATTAATAATTTTGTTCTTATACAATTTATTACTTAAAAAATTATTGAGACACATACAAAATTAATGTATTGTAGTTCTTGTTCTTATTAAATATTTTAATGATTTTTTTTATATTTTTGAATAATACTTTAAAAGTTAATCTTTTTTCTTGTCATATTAAGAATATGAAGATTGCTAATCATCAGAAAATGTCTCTCTTTTTTTTTCCCTCATCTCATTTGATTCCTGATTACACTATCTTAAATTTATAACATCATTGTTTTATAAAATTTATATAATCTTTAAAAAGGCTTTTTAAGATAAGAACACCATTTTGTTAGTTTTATGCCATGGGTAGGTGTAAAAAAAGATGTAGCGTTCAAGATCTGTTCTCATACATGAAATGCTAGATAATGGGAGCGAAGGAGAATAGGATCATATTTCCTAAATATCATGGAATGTTAGAGAATAGGAGTGAATCACCTGGAGATTATATGAGATCTTATATTCTTTTAGCTTAAAAGTCACATATGCAGGTTTTATTATGCTATCGATTAATGGTAGGAAATTAACTTTGATCTATTAATTTAACTTTTTATGATATTATAACATATTATATAAAATCAAAAATATATTTTATTGAAGTTTCATTATATTTCATATATACTTCTTGTTTCCTCAGTTTATTAAAACATTTTTTTTTTAATCATGAATAGAATTTTTGAAAGGCATTCGTTTGAGATAATAAATCTCCAGTTTTTTCAGCTTTTCTTAAAGAAAATTTATGAATTGATGGTATTTTGTTCAATAGTTAAATTGTTAAATTTATAAAACATATTTTATTTGTCAACAAATATTGAGTATAACTTCCAACTGATTAACCATTTGTTATTATCCCTGTGTAATTTTAATCAAAAATCATTCAAAATATCATTTAAAAAAGTCTTTCCATAGTTTCTTTTTATTAAGTGTGTAAAACATTATCTAAAATTTTTTTTAAAACAAAGAATTTCTTTATTTTTGAAAGAATATAATACTGAAAATTTAATTTAATAACAATTTGATTATAATTCTTTTGATTTCATGAATTTGATTATTATAACAATAGTATTTGAGTTTATCTTTAATAGAAATTTCATAAAAAAAATAGATATACAAGAAAGTTAGATTGAATAGGAGTCAACAGTCTGTCCTTCACTGATTTGATTCAAATTTATATTATGTGTATATTATAATTAGGAAACTGGACAACTAATTGAATCCAGTTTGTACATTTAAAATTTTATATGATGTTAAAGCTGTGTGCAGATAAATGATCTTGTGATAATAGTTAAATTATAAATGGAAAAGAAAAATATGCATGTAAATATGTTTCTAGTAAGAAATACTTATTAACATAATTGATTTTGCTACATTCTTTTGTGTTATGCTTGTTATAAATAAATAAATTGAAATCCCATGTAAGGTAGAACTTCAGGTGGCTAGCTCCCATATGCTCATAGCTCACATTACCACTATGGCACAAAATCTCTTATCAGAGCAGCATTTTAACAGTACAAAAGCAAATTAAGTTTTCTAACCCTATTTTCTCGAAAATTGTTAAGATTTGGGCCCCATTGCTCTGGCCTTTTAGTAGCCTTATCATGGCCTACATATAGTATAAATTTTAATCGAATCAGTGATGAAAAGTGTTTAAACTATCCTCAAAAGTAAAACAATATTGAAGTGAACCAGTGATGCCAACCATATTGAAATAAACATAAATTTTCAATGAAAGCAAATTATAGAAAAATTATAAAGCCATCCATTGGTTTAAGACAAGTTATAATTTGTCAGGTATTTTAAATTAAAATAAGCAATTTGAGCATTTAAGATCTACGATTTCATGCATCGCTCACTAAATTTTGTGATTGGTCAACACTTTGTTTCTCATTGTTTTATGTCTTTGTATATGAAGGTTTATTCTTCATTGCTCTTTAGGTTTAAATTTTATTATAAATATCACAGAAGTTATCAACATTAATAATTAAAAAAAGTTTTCAACTTCATGTGTCACTTTACAAATCTCATTCATATTATTAGTAACTGCAATGTTCATTTTATAATAAGTGTTAATTCTTTAGGATATACTTTCATACTAACATGTTTTACTAGACAGAAGTTTTTAAAGTTTTTTTTGTTATTCTTAGGACCTACACATGATATCATCTCTTATATCTTAATAAGGGAGATGCTGCCATAACTATTGAGCCTGCATTTTTTAGTAGCATAAAACGAGAACTGCCTACAGAGTACAATTTTTGTACTTAAATACTAATTAATATAATGCTAAATAAATTATAATGACATAAACAAGATTAATGAAATCATTAGCAAGCAGAAAAAAACAAAAAACAAAAAAAATAACTGAAAGCTTAGATTGTTCAATGCAGTATTTCTTGAATGGATTTAAATACCACATTGCCATAACATACATCATAATAAAACATGTTGAATAATATGGTCTTTTTGTTAACATTGGCATGCATATTTAAAAAAACATGTTTTTATTGATCAGGACCAACAGAAATTGATTGGAAAACAAATCCTGATGATCCTGGATTACAAGAAGGAATGATTTTATCAAATGGTAAATCTTTTTATTTTACTTGAATATTCTCAGGTAGGCATGCATGTATGCTCAGACATACAGAATGTATGTATATATATATATGTATTTATGCCTATAATACACTAGATATAATGACATACACAGAAACTGAGCAAAATTTTGATTTAAGATAGTTTGAGTATTGCACCCCAATAAACGGCACTAAACAGACTAAAAAAATAAAAGTGAAACAAAAGAAAGCTAAAAATTTTGTTGGTTTCACATATTTTCTACTTGAACTCTTAAACATATGATAACACTTTCATGTGACAGAGATTTACATTTTAGATTTCAGGTATACCCACAGCCAGAAATCCATAGGATTGAGATCAAGTAACCTTGCGACAATGGAAATGTGAAATGGCGCGAGATAATTCTGTCACCTGTTGTTCAGTAACGTTTTACAATAGATCCCACATGTTAGGGAGCGCCATCTTACATCCGCACGACATCATATAGAGTATTTCACTGTAGAGTATCTGCCACGGTATGGCCTTCAGTGCTATCCACCGTTTGCCTCATGCAAAGTGTCGTGTGAAGGAGGTCAAGTGAAAAATTTGTGAAACACATTAAAATGTTTTGCTTTCTGTTACTTCTCTAATTATTGTTTTTTTTCACTTTTCTTTGTTTATTTAGTGCAATCAATTTTCATGTTGCAGATACCGTTCCAACACTATTTATGGTTTTTTTTCTATGGGAACCACATTCCAATGAGAAAAGGTGATTTCATCTGAAATTTTCAAAATTTTGTCGCTGGTTGTTAAAGTTTTAGCTGTCATTTTTCATATGATTTTGAGTGCAAACCACAAAATACCTTAAACCAAAATTTTGTTCAGTTTTTGTGAGTGGTATGATAGCTAGCGGCTCATATAGTAAAAAAAAAAAATGTATTATCAATTTGTATGTATATATTCCACTATCTTAGATTTATAACATGATTTTTTTAAATTTAATTGTGGCGTCAAACATACTATAAAACTGAAAAAACAATTTATTTGTTTAGTGTCTGTTAATTATATAAAATCTTTTATTAATTTGCTTTAAAATTATGTCTGTAGCTTGTATGTTGCTGCTATAATAGGCAAAAATTCATAGTAACTTAATTGATTAATTTTCAAAAGTACCAAATTTGTTTTTTTGATCTGACAGACTAATGCAAGGATGTACAGAATTCTAAAGTATAATATTATATTTATACTTTTACAAACCATGTAAATATGTTTGTAATCACTAGGAATAAACTTGTTTGTTCTGAACATTTAGATTACACACAAGACCAACCAAGACAAATTAATTATGACCTTAATCCCAGAGGTATGAAACAACACTCCATTAATTCTGCTAGAATTTTATCCAAAAATCAAGTACAATTACCGACAGTACCTGGATATGTAACAAGAAACAAGGGTAAAAAAAATATGTTGATATAGTCTAAAAGTGGTTTGAGTTATTAATTTCCACAGAATATAGTCAATTGTATTAAAAATTAAAACTTGCTCTTGTAAACATTTACTAATAAGACAAAATTTTTTGTGAATTTCATATTTGTTACATAAACTTATGCATAGGAAAAATAACAAATATGTTGAAATTTCATGTTATTGAGGCTTGTTTACCTTACTTAATCTTAGGATTTCCTGGATGTGGACAGTATCATTTGGTGATACTGTTAGATTGTAAAAAACTCGCAATATATCAAAATGGAATGTTAATTGACTGGAGTAGAAATAAAGATAAAATTAACGGTTCTTACATGTAAATAAGGAATTATATCAATGTAACAAATTTAAATATACAACAGAAAGAAAAAGTAAATTCTGAAATTAATGAATATTGCATGTATGATAATGGTGTAAACAAGGATTAGGTGAACCCGAAGAAAGTATTGAGGAAACTCAGATTATCAACAGTGAAGAAGTTGAACTCAATTCTTTATTTGACGAAAATTGTCATATTTTTGCTAAAGATAGATATGATGTTGGTAAAATAAACATAAAACCTCAACAAATATATTTAATTTCTGATTTATCTACATGCCAGCAGCCATATAGAACTTCCCCAAAGGAAGAAGAAATAAAAGGTCAATAAGTTGTTGCAAGCTGATTTAATAAAGAATAGTAGTAGTCCCTGCTGGGTCCTGATGGCCCAATGTGATTAGCACTGTGTCGAATCCCAGTGCTGCCATGGATGTTTATAGTGGTTCGGAATCCACTTTAAACCTTAGGTCCCGGTCTAATATAACTGTAGAGCATTTGGCGTATTGCTGACAACCCCTATCCTGTAAAAAAAAGGCAAAACATCTGCCTTGATATCTGCCAGTAGGCAGACAGCCTTGGTTCACCATGGGCTGTTGCGCAATTGAAGGGTAATCCCTATTCTGCACTTGTGACTTCTGCTTATAAAAAAGATTCAAAAAGGCGCATTTATGTATAGACTTTCGAAAACTGAATTCAATTACAAAATCAGATGCTGAACCTTTAAACATAATTGATTCTTTATTGGAGAAATTGTGTAATGCAAAAATTTTTTCGTTACTTGATTTAGCTTCAAGATTTGGCCATTTGACCTATTCATCCTAATAACACAGAAAAAATTGGCATTTTCAACGTATTTTGATCTTTATGAATGGCAAGTTTTGCCCTTCAGATTACGAAATACCTCTAAAATTTTCAATAGAATGATTTCGAGAATTTTAAATAAGCATAAAATTGATTTTGCTATTAGTATTTGTTTTATTTTTTCCCTCTTTCTCTTAAACAAAAGCTTTTCTTAATGATATTCTCACCTTACAAGCTTATTATTATTTTGTTATGGAAATGGAGTGAGCATAAATAAAATTGCATTAAATCTAATTTCAAATTAAGAATATATTAAAAATTTGATTATGCAAATTTAGAGTGCTTTATATACATTTTAATTGCAAAACAATTATTTGATTACTCTTGAAAATCAAATTTTAAGTTCTTGTTATAAAAATGTATTATTTTTTATAAACAATGAATACACCTTAATTGCATTTTGAGAATTAGCATCTTAGTCAATTGAATAAAAGACATATAATATATAGCGCAATAGTTGTACTGAAAACCTTTTAATAAAATAATGTAATCTATCTGAGGAATTTTAATTTAATGTTAAAATATATTGTATAATTAAGGAAAGTTTAAAGAAAGTTGGACATATAGAAATAGAGAAATATTGTTTTAACGAATCTTAAATTTTTTTTGCTGAATGGAAGATGTATTCAGATGATAAGAGTAAATTTATTTTAAGAAACTAAGTGCCTCTTTCTTTTATTGTGTTATAAAGACAAAGAATTTTATACTGCAGTCTTAGAGAATTCACCAGTAGGAACACAAGACATGGATTTTTCAAAGAATTGTATATTATCATAAGATGTGTACTATGTGTAGTAGAAGAGTAGAAATTTTTAAAAAGTGTGCTGTACTATTTTTATTTTTTCAGTCATAGATGAACTATTTGATTATCTTGAAAATGAATATTTGCACAGTATTTATTATTTATTTCTTGTAAGATGTTCTGTTCTTCTCTTCTGTTTTTTACATGTTTTATTTTAAATTTACATTAAACGTTCATACATTTTTTTAGAACCTGGCTATTATGAGAGTGGTCGATTTGGAATTAAAATTGAAAATTTAGTTCTAGTTAAAAAAGCTGATACCAAAGTATGTAGCAGATTTATATCTTTTATATATTTCCAACTTGTAAACCTTGAAAATACTTACATTCTTCTTAATATGCAGTATAATTTTCAAGATTGTGGATTTCTAACATTTGAGCCATTGACATTAATCCCTTTTCAAACAAAACTGCTGGATACCAGTCTTTTAACTGTTGAAGAGGTATGTTATTATATTGAAATTTTTTTTTTTTTTTTTTTTTTGTATTTAAATGATTCAGATTCTTTAAAATGCTTATATCATTTGGTTGATTTTTCTTTTATAATTATCATCCTGTGATATGTGAAAATTTTATGTATTTTGTTCAATATTGTAGTATAAAATTGTAGAGATATGATAAAAGTGTATTTACAAAGAATATTGTTTCAAAAAATTTTCTTAAAATACTAAGTTAAAAAGTAAAATCAATATATATTTATATAAAAAAATATATCTTTACTATAGGTGTGTGAAATATAAAAGATGTTTGTAAGTCTTTTAAAATAATATTGTAGAATTTCCCATATGAAAGAAAATTTTATGATCTATCTTATAGTTTTTTTTTAAAGTCCTCTTTAGAGTTCTTTAATAACAGTCAAGTTTGTTTTTTGGAAAAATATGTTAAATTGAAATTTGATTCTCATGTAATGAGTTTCTCTCATTATTGGCTACAATTTTTTTTCATTTTAAATATGATAGTTTTAGTGTTATTAAGTAAGTTCTGTTAAACTGAGTTAGATTGGTAGCATCGTTTTAAGACAGAAAAACTAAAGTTGCCAAGATACACTTAACCCAATGAAATTGAGATAAATTATGAAAGTTTCCATTAAAATTATCAAATAACTTGTATTAGCATTATATATAGTTATAATAACAATATATTTATGGTTTTTTTTATCAAAAATGTATCTGGTAGAGTTATTATATTACTTGTTAGGAAATAAATATATGATTCTCTTTTTGTGAGGAAATCTCTTATATTTGCATTTATTTTTTAAGAAATTTATTTTTTAGAATTTCAAAATTCTTCCCTTAGTGATTAATGAGAAAAAAAACTTGTTCAACTCTCTGATTACTCTCTAGTACTTGAAATTAGCAAACAATCAGTTGTTGCAAAATGTTTTCTGTTTCAATACTATATTTAAGTATGTAATAAATTGGAAAAAGAAATAGTTATTAACTGGCATTTTCTACTGCAAAGAAACACTTAATATGTTATTCTAGTTCACTCTGTGTCAGTTTTACTTCGTTTTTTGTGTTGGGTCTTTTATTATATATATACACATACCGAGAGAGAGAATTAACAAACTTATGTAATTTTATGTTTAATGGTCTCTTATCAGATATCTATAAATTTAGTTAAATTGTACTGAGTTGTAAAATTAAGGACATTTTAATTTTCTTAACATGACTGTGTTTGGTAGTATATTTCATAGATTTTATAATTATTGCTATCTTAAAATTTGTGTGCATCTTTTACAAACTAGTTAGAAATGATTTACATAACCAAATGTAGAATGTGTCGGCAATAAATGTTTTGTGTGAAGATGATGAATTTGCATAAACTTCATTCCTGTTTTGTGTAGCTATTTATATTTAGTTTGTTGAATAATATCGTTGACAAGCAATTAATCATTGTTTAAAACCACTCTGTCAATTCCTTGGCCCAAAGTATTGATTTTATTTGATCGAGTTTAAATGGTTATATTGTCTGTAACTTATCTTGGAAAACCGTTTTCAAATAGGTATTTTGTATTATTGGTCTTATTCCAGTGCAAGCAGATGCAACATTAATGAAACAATCAAAAATATTAAACTGTTTCTATGCCCCTTTTATTGTTCAGGACTCATTTTTTAGTTTATTCAAAATTAATTGTTCATTGGAAGAAAGATGAAAAATGATTTTAGGAAGAAGTTCACTTAATGTAATATTTTTTAAAAGTTGCAGTTAAGCTTTGATTTATTGATGGAAGAAATCTTTTTGAATTGTGTGAAAAAATAAAGAAACTTCTGGATGAAATACAAACTGCACATCTTTAAAATTCCATAGAAATGATCCATATTAAGAGACCATACAGTATTTATCTTTCCAATATGATACAAATTATTTGAGTCATAAAATTGTTAATTTTTACAATTATATTTTTATATCTAACATATGTATAGCAACGTTTTATATTAGTCATCATTTTTAAATTTCAATTAATACATTTTAAAATTTCAAATAAAATGTGTGTTGTGTGTTTTTATTTTTTATTTTTTAGATGGACTGGTTAGATAACTATCATCAAATCTGCCGAGATGTTGTTGGAAAAGCCCTTCGTGAACAGGGCAGACTTAGTGCCTTTCAGTGGTTGATGAGGGAAACGCAACCTCTTGGGTAATAAAATAAGAAAGTTAATTAAGAAATTATCTGGTTTTGTGCCAAAATCACATAAGGTGGTATCCAACAATGAGAAATGTTTACTTTTTACAATGGGCAATATGTGTTAGGCTACAAGCCAAACAATTATTTTGTCAGTTGTGTCTGTTAGTTTTTACTTCTTAAAAGGAAGTAAAATTATACAAGTATGCATTACTGTATATGTGATGTATATTTGATGTTTGACATAAAAGTTGTGATATATATATGAATAAATATATAAATTTATTATATATGATATATGCTAATAATATTCCACTGTGAATGTTTGACATCAGTATTTGATCAATGCCATAATGTGATAATTATTTCATTTATTTTGTAATACATATTACTTGAGAAATTATAATTGTACTCTGCATACACCATTATAGACTCAAGTGGATTGGTATTCATTTTATATTTTCAACTTTTAAATATATCTTTTACTCATTATGATAAAATTTTTAAAATTAATTTGATTAATATAATTTTTATATGTAATAGTTATGTGCAATCCTTTAAATATATTTCTGATATACTTATGGATTATTATCTGCATTTTCTGGCATTGATTCTATACTGTTTTTTAATGTGGTTTAGGTCTAACCTAAACCTGTGCATATGCTGTGTGATTATTGTTTAGAATGAATGTGTTAGTTAATAGCATAGTGCCGTCTTCCAGTGATTAGACAAGTGATAAAATGTCTGTAGGGCCAATTCTGATTATGCAAAGCATATCATGGCAGACTTTAATATTAGCAATACGGAAACCTCAAGAGATAGCTGTCTGACATGTTGTCTTTTAAGTGATAATTGTCTTCTAAATGTCTTTCTGCACACAGAAGCCAAGCTTTTTTTGTTAATAGCAGAAATTGTATAAAAAAAAAAACCAAGTTTGTAATATTTTAATTTATTGCTTACTGTGAAATATGTGTAAATTGTATCAAATAACTAATTTTGAGCTTATTTTGTTACAGAAGTGCAATGTTTTCAAATTGTGTGTTTTCTAATTAATGCAATTAATACATGATATATATGGAATGTGTTATAGTTTGTGATGAAGTTGCTCCTTGTATTTTTTATCAGGCCATTATATTTGTACGTGTAAGATAATGTGCCTGAATTCCATTCAGAATCTGAAATTTTTAGATATTTTAAAAATTCCTGTTTACAAAACATTTTGCAGGTATTGTTGGATGCATTTTAACTTTATTTCGTGTAGGTTTTGTAATTTTTGAGTTTTATTATTAAATATTAATGAAATAAATTATTATAAGTAAGTAATATTATATTTGAAATATATTTAATATATTCCTACTGTTAGTCATGATATTTACAAAAATTTAAGTTTTTGTTCAAATCTTTTTTAATTATACTTTAGATATCAACATCCCTTTAATAAGCAAGGTTTTTTTAAAAAAAATATTATGCTTTAATTACTAATGTTTCATTTAAAAATGCACCAATAATACATATTGATTCTACATATATATATATATATATATAAATATTAACTCTAAGACATTCCAGGATTAAAAAAAAATGAAAAATATCAAATTACAGTATTTTAAACTAATTTTCTGATGATCTAAGTCCTGTAAACCTGAAGGTTAGAGCTTGAGTGTAAAGATAAAGATGTTTTCATCTAAAAAATATGATTAATTTGAATAAGAAATTTATTACTTTAATTCTCAAAAGATGTTTGAAGTCAGCAATTTTCTGAAAAATATTTCTTATATTTAATGAAAAGTGCCTGCTGATGCATATTATTTTATAAATTTCCACGTGTGCAAGATTTCAAAATGATTGTTATTGTCATTTTAACAAAATTTTTTCTAATGTGTAGCTTACAATTTTGGATGAAACTGAATTCACACAATAATACCTCACTCATTAATGTCATTTATTTATCAAAAATAATTTAAAACTTTTTTTATAAAAGTATATATATATTTTTTTCTGTAAAGTGGTTTCAGAAAGAATTCAGTTGCATGTATTTCTGTTATTTACTTATTACAAACATAAAAAGGTGTGTTATTAACTGATAATGAAATGAAAAAGGCAATATTTGTTTTGAAGGAAAATATTAGTAACAAATTGCTGATAATGGTATTCCAAAAAATTACTTTTATAAGTCATACATTTATGTATTCATTCATGTATTTTTATTGCCATTAATGTCTAATTTTTGAAAGAAAATTTAAAGCCATATTTTTGGTAATATGCATGAAACAATGGTTTCAAAAAAATGTTTTTTTCTTAGATTAGAAGAATAATTGTTTTTGTGTGTCAAAAATTATATTTTTTCAAATATATATTTTATGATACATTGTTAAAAAATTTTAGAACTTTTGTTAATATGCCATTTTCCATTAATTAATTTGAAAGTGTATTAAGATACATTTACTAAGCCCGTAGTATATAAAAAGTAATTTTTATAAAAAAAAAATATATTCATTGGCATCAAATTTGACATTTTCTCATTTGTCAGATGAACAGTATTTTTAGCAATGTTGCATTGTATCATTATGATTAATGTTCCTTTTTAGTTGCATTATTATATTTGGGAAATTAGTATACATGCTCTTCTATATACAATATTATTTCATGTTGGAATATTTTAATTATATGTAAGATTAGCAGCTTTTGACATCTCTCATCCTTCAAAGCAATAAACTTGTATAGGCACATAAGATGTGCACTTTTCCTATAAAAGATATTTAACTTTTTAATATAAGATTAGTAAATTCTGATGTTTAGAATCATAACAGCGTTCAATCATCATAGTTTCTTATTCATATGAATAGTGGATTCAAGCAGTTGAATCCAGAAAGTTGAAATTTTTGTATGCCATTTTATTTTATTTTGCTTTACAATTTAAAAAATATGTACTTATAGTAATGTCATGCAAAAACATATATTAAGTTTATCATGAATATATCGAATAATAGCCAATAGAGAAAATTTTTTCTAATATTCAGAATAAGTTATTTTTTTATTGTTTTACCAAAAATTGTTTTAGTGCTTTTGAGATAAACAATTATCATAAAAAAAAATCCTATTGCAAGCAAAAAACCTTTTACGAAACTTTTCAGTTCCTCGTTTGTTTGTCAAATTTTAGACTAAAAAAGGTGAATTGCAAAGAAACATTCTTGAAAATATTTTCAAAATAATGATTTTTTTAATTGTGTTGGTAATTTTCTTTTGAATACATTTATATATTATGCTAATTACAGGTAACCCTTTTATATGTGATTTGTAGATCCTTCCCCAACCCCAAATCTGTGTATACAGTTTTCAAAACAATGAAATAGTTTATGAAAAAAGGTTTATGTATTCAAAATTATAAAATATATATGAGATACACATTGTGGTATATATAAGTGGTACACATTGGCCCCTTATCTCTTCTAATCACTAAATTTTTTAAGACAATGTTATTTTTTAATTTTAATTAGATGAAATTTCTTGAAAAGTTATTATTTTTTACTACAGCAGAAGCTACAAACTCCAAAAAGAAGAAATTTTGTTTGTTTTTTAAAAAAAATGTAAAAATACTTTATTTTATTTAGTTCATATATGTAAAATGGGGAAGGGTTTGAATGTATTAGTTACTATAATGAAAACAAATTTTGATTTCTATTTTAGACATCTATATTGATCTACACTTCTACGTCTATATTGACACTCCATATATGTTCAAATGAAAAATATCTATTAAGATTACCTTATTCCAAAGAATAAGGCAAAGCATTAGAAATACTGTTTTGTAAAAGGATTTTCTGAAATTTTTGAACTATTTCAATTTAAGGTAGTTTCATAAATATGTTTGCAAATATTCTGTTTTTTAAGGGGTTGCCTGTATATTGATCACTTTTGAGGAAGTTAAAGGGGTTTCTTGTTATTTTTACTGTTAAAATTTATGTCCCATTATTTTTGTCTCTATAGTGTTAACAATGGATTTGGATACTTGTGAGGGAACAAAACGTTTTTCACTCCACAAACATGATCTGAATTATTTCTTTTGTGAAAATGTATGGTCTTAGGGTAAATGTATGAAAATAATTTTTGTACATTACAAAAATAGGCAACTTATAAATGTGATCTTCCGGAATACTATTGGATGTCAAAATATTTTTTTATTTCTTGGTTGGCTATTTTTTAATTTGTGTATTTTCTTCAATACAAATTTTTAATTTCATTAAGTTTTTAGTAAAAAAGAGTTTACATGCTAATGTTTAAAAATTATGTAGGTAAATTATGTTTAATAAATCGAAAATTGATGAATTTTTTTAACACTTGATGGATATCAATAATTCTATAAATTGTAAAATACTGTTGTGTGACATATATTGTTTCATGTCTTACATTAAAATCCTGAAGAGTCTCACATTTAAATAAATCATGATTATTTTAAAAGTTCATAGCAGTGTATATTAGCATTCCTGAGGAGTTTTGTTAAAGTCTGCTTGACTCTTTGAAAAAAGATTGTTTTTAATATATTGACAAAAATGGATTAAACCGGAAAAAACAAACATATGATTAAAAAAATTTAATTTATATTTCTTTCAAGTTACCTGTTTTTAACATTAGAACAAACTGAGTAACTTTTTATTCTTATAATCAATCTTTTTTCTTAGGCTAAGCAGTTATTTATATTTTTCTATAAAAGAAATTTTCTGTACTAGAGACACAAAACTAAGATATTCTATGCAATAATAACAAATCTGCAGGGAAAAAGCAAATATATCATATGCATCATGTTATATGCTGTTATAATTAAAAATTAAAAATGAGAATTTTTATTACGAATTTTATTAATTATCTTATTTTTAATTTTAAAAAAAATTTTTTTTTCATAAAAGCTATTAAATTTGGTTTTATGATATAAATTAAATATTATCTGTTTGAAACTAATGGATAAGCCTTTTTTACAGATTATTGTACATAATGTATATTTCAGAGTAAGCTTAATTTAATAATAATTATGTCATACAAGCTTTCAAAATAAATGTGTGTAACTTTTGTAAACAAAACATAGCAGCGCTGTGTTTAAAAAGCAATAAATATACAGTTGTGGTGTTAGAGCTAAACAAAGCTTAATGTTGTTAGATATACCATATTTAAGTATTTGTGTGGCTGTGAAGATATCTGTATTACTTTAGATTGCCATAGATGTGGCTTAATGGGATTGACAGATTCTTTCAGATATAGTTTTTATATAACTTTTTAATGAATGATTGTTGTAATATATGTCAATTTTGGGGTAATGTTTTTGACATGTTACTGAACGCTGCATATTTATTAAAATTTTCTGATACTGTGGGAAATAACCTATAGTTAAAGGTACTGGATATATTGTACTATCTTCCTAAAGAAATATGCAAATATTCGAATAAGGCAATAAACTTTTTTATAACCCTTATATCTCAAATGTTTAACTCGGTTAACAAATAACTCCCAATACTACAATGCATATTGTAAAATGTTGTGTGTCCCTTGTTTTGTCTCAAGTGTGTTCCACTATGTGTATTGACTTCACTGTTAGTGTATAAAGACCAACTGGTCTTGTGCATCTCTTAAGCAATAAACATTATTTCACTATGCATGGCTACAAATGTTTAGTATTATGTTGAGATGTTATAAAAGTTTTAAAATGTCACAGATGTTTCTCTTATAGAAATTACTAATTATAATAAATAGTTTTAAGTTTTTAGTAAAATATTTTTTATTTTCTCATGTTAAATAAATCATTAAAAAAGTTTTCTTATTTGTTTTTTCATTTAATAATATATTGTTATTGTTATAGTTTAAAATGATTATTAAAAATGAAAAACATAGAATGTGTATTCCTTATAGGTGGATTAATTTTTATCTGCTCACTATTTAAAGTTTGTTTTCTATGTATAAAAATTTTATTATATTTAACAAATTAAAACTTGTGTAAGTTAATGTAAACTATTTCATATATGTTATAATTGTATTAAAATTCATTTTTTGTGAATGTTTTGTTTAAAAATATAAGTATCTTTATACTTAACAATACAGCTAACTTTTATTGTGATCAAAGATTTATATTTTGTATTTAATTTTAATACAAGAAAACTAATAAAATTATTACATTTTACTTGTTTATTTATATTCCATTGATTGTTTATATAATTAACATTTAAATATGAAAGTTTTTAAGTGGCTGTTAAATCTAAACATATGAAACTATTCAAGCGAACTGATTACATATCATGTATGCAAATATCCCTCAGGTATATCCTTTTTATTAATAAAATGTGACATGCTATAGTGTTAGTTATATAGTCATAAAAAATATTATTTCTAATATATATGATGTATTTTAATATTTAGAAGAATTGCTTTCAATTTTTCTCAGTAAAGGTATGAGGTAGATTGTTCAACAATTCATAGGAGATTAAAGGAGTAAATTTTTCAAACTTCTTATGAACATTTTTTATTCATATATTTCTAATTATTTTAATTTCAATTATTATTTATATATAAGTTATATCATTACTTATTTATTTTATCTAGTTATAATTTTCATTCCTTTTAGTTTCACACTATAGTTAATTTATATAATTTATTTTTTCTTCTTAATTATGCAAAATTAAAAGCAGTTCATTTATATTTATGTTTTTTTTTAATATGAACCAATATAAATGTTCTAATGGAAAAAATGTTTTATGTTCATAGACTATTTCAATGAAATAATTTTTATTTGTTATAAATTGATAAAAATATGCAAAATTTATTTTAAATTATAAAACCATATTTTAACAAGTTTTTTTACTTTTGAGAATATAATTTTTTGCAGAGGCTTTTGCAAAATGTTTCTAAATGAGTTAATTTGCATTAATTATATTTTTGCTTTTATCTTTACATTTCTTTTTCATAGTTTTTAGTAAATTATTTAATTAGTGTATCATTTTTTTTCAGTATTTTTTTTTTTTTTTTTTTTTTTTGTTCATTGAAAGAAGACTTAAAATTGTCTCTCTGAGATCCTTTAATTTAAAGAAGTAAATCTCGGAATAATTTGAATAATTTCTATATAAAAAGTGTTGTTTTGCTAATGTATTTAAAGCTTCTTATATTTTGTATTCCTCAGTTTATTTGCAAGGTTTCTAATTTATTTAACAAATTTTGAACAGTCAGTTTTTTCAGTTTGTTTCTTGAACAAGAATATTTATCATTGAAGCAAAATTTTTCAAAATTTATTAAAATAAGTAATATTTTTTAAAAGTGAGTAATACTTTTCTTTAAATATTAAAAATATTCTTAAAAATTGGTCGTTATTGTACATTTTTATAAATTTAAAACTACAAAATAAAATGAAAACGAAATAATTATTTTACAAATGGAACTTTTCTGTATCAATAATAATTGACATGTACATAAAATATTAAGATATATTTTTTTAGATATTAAAATAATCTTGAGCTCATGATTTTATGGTAGGATTATTCTTTGTATTATAATCAATATTTGATGATAATTTTAATTAAAAATTTATTACCATCCTTTTTTAAATATTTACAGTAGAATTATAATTGATAAAAAAAACTTAAAATACTGCAGTGTTATTTATTAAAAATTCAAACCACTTTTTTATTTGTAACAATTATCTTTTTATTATAATGTATTAAAAATTTATATGCATGTAACTAAAGATAAATTTTTTATTAACAAAATACTTTTGTTAATGTTGTAAAGTTTTATTCAGTTATTTGTGAATTGTGTAGGTACTTGTATCTTAATTTTTTATATTTTTGATGGATGGATAATTCTTATGTAGATCATGTAATTATTATGTTCTCTCGTAGTAGATTAAAATTTGTCTTATGCTTTCTAATTTTAAATTCGTTACTTTATTACTTTTATCCTTATATTATTTTTTTTCTTGGTGAATGAAAATAATAGTAAAGGATATATTGTATATAGTATAACATTATTAAACTTTTTATTAAAATTAATATAAATTTTTTTTTTATTTTAGTTTTATTTATTTCATTGTAATTATTTACAAAATGTTTGGTTAGTATGAAAGAAACCTGAACTATTTCTAAAAAAAAATTTTTTATATAAGTTTTTGCAATAGCTGGTTTCTTCATTTTGGGCCATGTTAAGCAATTAATTGATATTCAAAGAAAATTACAATTTATTAGATGTTTTAATTAATTTATTAGTTTTAAACATGCATATTTTTATTTTTATTTGGTGTGTTACATATGTTCAGAAATTTTTTTCTGAAGTTTTGCTTTTATTTTTAATAGAATTTATAATTTGAAAATGACATAGCCTATTTTCTAAATGAGTGAAATCTGTGCCTTTAAAAACTATTAACTTCTTTATATAAATTTTGAGTTTCTTTATACATTTTGTCTGTCATTTTATTATTATTTTACATTTAAAGTTTTTTTAAATCTTAGAAACTAGATATTTCTTTCAATAAAGAAATATATTTTTTTTTTACCTCTTGACCAAGTCTACCTCATACAAAATCATATTAAAAGTATTATGTGAATCATATTGAGATATTAGCAATAGAACCCAACTGTTTAATGTTTTAACCAAGCATATAAATCACGTGAAGTTATTAATTTAATGTATTTTATAAAATAAGTGAAAAAAATTAAATAGAAGTTCTATTAATTTACTTAATAAATTTCTATTCATTCTCAATTCTTTAAAAACAATTGATCTAATGAATGGTGAACATTTTTTATTCAACATAAATACATTTTAGAAATTATTTGAATTTTATTGTAAATTAAACTTTTTAATGAAGCGAATAACTACTAACTTCTAAGACAGCAATTCAAGTATTATATGTATAATGCTTGAATTGGCTGTTCTTGCTGTTTAATTCAAATGGATGCATTTTTCTCATATTGTTTGTATTGCAGTAACTAATAACCTTATATAGATATTATTTCTTATCTTGTTTTATATTAAATGTTGTCAAAAATATAAATCCCTTAAAAGCTTGAAGGAGTAGCAATATACACTATGTGGAAGAAAGTGACGGGACACGACACTATAACGACATAAACCCATATTTATTAAAATTAATAGGAGGTAGGGCCTCCTTTGGCTGCGATCACAGCTGCAACCCTTCTGGGCATGCTTTCCACTAAATTAGCCATAGTGGCAAGAGGAATTTCCTTCCAAATGTTTAACAGGAAGTTCCATAGTTCAGGCTTGCTTTTGGGGAGTGGGGAGCAGGCCCTCAACCGACGGTCCAATTCATCCCAGAGATGTTCAATTGAGTTAAGATCAGGGCTCTGCGCCGGCCACTCCATGCGTTTAACATTGTTGTTCATATACCAATCAAGAGTCCTTGCAACATGGCATGTTGTGTTGTCGTCTTGATACCAGTAATCATCCATACCGTACGTTGCCCACAAGGTAGGAAGGACATGATTGTCGAGAATATCACAGTATCTATCGGCATTCATCGCACCATCAACCTTTACCAGTGGGCCAGCCCCATACCAGGAGAAACAGGCCTGTACCATCAATCCTCCTCCATCAAACTTTACAGTTGGGACGACACACTCGGACAAAAGGCGTTCTCCTGGTAAACGCCATACCCAAACACGTCCATCGGAACGGAAAAGGGTAAATCGTGACTCGTCGCTCCAAAGGACGCGTTTCCAGTCATCCAGAGTCCAAGTACGGTGGTCTTTGGCCCATCGAAGGCGCGCTTTCTTGTTGGTTTTCGTACTCAAAGGCTTATGGGCCACCGAACATCCAGTGTAGCCTAACTTATGGGCCTTGATACGAAGAGTCTTGGTCGAAACGGCCACACCTGTGGCTTGTCTAAACTCATTAGCGATGTTATCCATGGATGTTTGACGGTTACTTCGAATCTCCCTGCCGAGCACCCGCCGGTCCCTGCTGGTGAGAAATGTAGGTCGTCCACTTCGGGGTTTGTTCTGACAGTGTAGCGACACACAACACGTGCTACAGTTGATTTTGAGCAGTTACGGAGACGGGATATCTCCTTAATTGACACTTTGGCAAGATGCAATCCAACCAACACACCTTTCTTGAACTCAGACAACTCTTCCTGTGGCGGCATCTTGACAAAAAACAACTCTAGTCGACTCCACTGAGTATTTATAGGATATGGCTGACACGTGATACCTATTATTGCGCATATGTCAGCTGTATTGTCGACTTTTCTACTTTTTGAGGGGTGTCCCGTCACTTTCTTCCAGATAGTGTATATATAACAATTTTGGCCTTTGATGATAATTTTACCATTTTTGATGTGTAATACTAAATTCATAATTTAAAAAAAAAGTGTGAATTTCTCAGTTAATTTAATGTTATTATTTTGGAAGTAGAAAGTTTCAGTGTACACAAGATTAATTAGTATACTATATTATAACATTATTTAAATCTTATAAACTATGAATTACTATTATTTAAAAGAAGAAGAATTGGCTTATACAATATATGAAGCTATCCTTGTTTTTAATGAAAAGAATATTGTAATACATATTAACTTTATGAGCATATTAAAAAAATATCTCATTGTAATTGAATTGAGAAATTACAAATCTCACTGAAATGATTACACATAACAAATCTTTTATTGTATGAATACTAACATATTTGTAAAGCGTTATCAACATAGAACTTTATGAAACTATTCAAATTAAGGTTAATTGTAGTTGGATTCATTGCTAATTTTTCATTTTTAAAATTTTTTGATTAGTCACTTTAATTAGAACTCGTTAAAATAATGTAGTTATAATACAGTATAAATTTATATTTGTTATAAAGTGTTAAATTTAAAAATAATTTTCATATTCAAAATTAAAAATAAAAACTGTGGCATGAAAGAAACTTGTGTGCCAAATATTGTTTACTATAAAATATATAAAAGATTGCATGTTTTATATGACTTGTATATTAAAATAAATATTTTTATTAATTTTAATTAAAATTAATTATTGCATTTCAACATAATTATGTTTTCTTGATAATCTTGTTCATTATTTTGTTTGTACCTGCTATGCAGATTGTGGTAAAACCACATATTTTATAGTCACAATTTCAAAATATCTAACAAAGTTCAAGTAGCTCTGTTCTTCCACTGTTATAATAACAGTAATAAAAGCAATACATAAATGTTTCTCAAAGAGAATGTAGCATATTTGTATATGCCATCAGTATTGTATTGTAGTTCCTGTGATTTTATGCATTTTTGTTGTAAGTGGTTAAACTGAAGCTATACCACTGGAAGAAGCATTTATAAATTGTGGGTCCATTGTATTTTGTAGCAGTGTTTTATATGTGAAAAGAACATTGGAAATGACTTTTTCTTAATCAAAACATGGGTTTTCTCATGTTTAGTTGTGACCTCAAGAAAGTGGCTTGTAATATATGGTTTTGTAGTAATGTTGAATTTTATATGTCTGCAAGTTAATGTAAAAGTGTTGTTGAATAAAATTGTGTAGGACCTTAATATATGTTGTTTTTTCAATTAATAATTTATGTATGTGGCAAATCTTACCTTATACAAAAAAAGGGAAGCTTATAGATCTACTTATTAAGTGATCAATAGTCATTTAGGTACCAAATAGTTCATTTGCACAGTTTCACTACAGTTACATTATATAAAAGTATTCTCAAACCAGTGCACATTTATTAACCACATCTTTTTTCCATCATACACAGTCTGTAATTATACTTTTTTTTTTTTTTAAAGAGTGAAAAAAATAAGATGTTTATGGTCATGTCATAAACAGGGTCTGTGAAATATAGGTTCAAGTACCATTGCTGTATATCACGATTGATAAGATATCAAATTAATTTTTCAATTGAATAATTAACTAATTGCATTAAATGTTTGTCATATAATATATATGCTCTACAAATTAGAAAAATGCCACATTTTTTATATATTATAACACTAATAATATGACTTAAAAATATTTTAACTGTTACTTTTGCAATTTGTATGAAATAAATTCCTTACTAAATGATAGTTGCACAGAACATGTATTCTTGAAAGAAATTACAAATGTGATAATTATGTCTTAATAAAAGGTAACAATATTTTATCAGTAAATAAAAACACCATTGCTTTTATAATACTATTATGTTTAACAATAACAACTACTGTTCAGATTTTTTTTAAATTATTTTTTCTTAGATTAAATTTAAAAAAAATTGGTTGATCAGGCTTCTAACTAAATATAATAGAGTAAGTGCATCTTTAATAAGTTATTTTAAAGCTTTGTGTCACGAAAATTAGTTCATGTAATAGAGTACAGAGGAAACTGATCTTGCAGCATTCAAATGCTTAGTGCAGAACCAGCAAAATAAGAATTAAATGTCACATCATAAAATGACATTTCTACTTTGATAACTCTTTCCCTTCAGTTAACAAGCAAAGTTGCTGTTTGTTGAGGGTTTTAAACTATAATTCTTCAATTTTGCAACACATGCATTCAGTAGAAAATGGGAGACATTTATCTGCTTATCATTCTCTCCAGTGATAATGTCAGAATATTATTAATGGATGTCAGCTCTGATTAAAAATGATTTCTATAAAACAATTTTAGCTGCTTTATTTTTAAAAAAAATATGTATATTAATTTTAGAAAGTTTTCAGATGTGTACATATTAGTATGAAAATATTGTAAATTTCATATTCTAAATTGCTAAACAAACTTAATTCATGTGTCCCATCAAACACATAATTTAGTTTTTTCTTTTAATAAGATTCAAATTGTAAATATAAATGTTAGATTGCTGAACAAAGAATAAGAACATAAATCGTTTTTATTTTTAATTCAAAATTTGGAAAAAAAGAAAATAGCTTTGGATGGATGAAAATTTTAATCATGGTTTGTAGCACTGTCCAATTTTATATTTATTCATAATATCAGCAATAAATTCAAATCTTTCCATTCTGTTTTGTAGACGCTGATGAGCATTCTAAAAGAAAAACACATTAATTAATGAATAAAAACTAAAGTTATAGTAAAAGTTTAATTACATTTAAATTATGATTCATAACTTTTAAATATGCTCTAATACAACTTAAAAAAATTGCAAATTGTTTAATTTAATTCGTCAACTATTTTTTTTATGACAGGTTAAAACAATCAATATATTTCATGATTTGTAAAATTTAATAGTGATATTTATAGACGTAAAATTTATAGACCATTAAATGCATTTACCTTCTACCATCTAAGTTAATGATTTTACTATAACTTTGCAATGATTTTACACATTAGTGTAAAATATTAAAGAATAATTCTTTTTGACAAGTTGAGATATGTTTTCTACAATCCTGCATTGACAAGTAGGACAAATAAAATTTACAATAATGACACAATTTCATTTTACATAATAATCAACATTGGATGTTATTATTTTACTGCAGGCAATGTGCATTTGAATTTATTCGAACTCACATTGCCAGCAATATAATTTATCATTTAAAGATATTTACATTTAGTAATACATTATTCCTAATTTTTCAAATCAAGGAACACACACATACATATATATATGAAGCAACTTGAAATTAAGGCTAATCATGCTGTCTGCCTTGTTATAATAGTTATTTCAGAGATTCCAATTATTCTATTAAATTTTTTTTCTTTTACAGAAGCACTTATTTATTGAAAATATTGTAAAAATGTTAGAGACATTAATTAATGTACATATAACTGTTAATTATTCATATAAATAACTTTGGAGGATTACATATAGAAAAAATATTGAAAATAAAAGCTACAAACCTGGAGAAATTCAACAGCATATGTGGAAATCTTGTGTGGTAAATGCAATACCCATACATCAGGTAGAACAGTAAATGTAAAGCTATAATATACAACATAAAAATGTATACATAATTTATGTAAAAAAAAAAAAAAACAGGCAATTTTTCAAAGATTATCAATAAATCACCATTAAATTGTAAAACCGAATAAATTTTGATAACAGTAAGGAGAAGGAAACGGAAATACAGCTTATGCATTGTTTTGTAGGATATAGAAGCCAAGTGAACAAAACGAAACAGAATATACATAAAAATAAATGTAATACAAGAAAATATATAATAGATATTTATAAAAAAATTTCTGACGAATTAATATCTTTACCATCTTTCTTAGCTGTTATAATTTGTGATCGATAAGAAAAATAAAATTTTTCCAAAATAATCATTTAAAATTAAATTTGTAGAGGTAACAAGGGCAATAATGTTAATTTTATTGGTAAATTATTTTTTGCAAAACGTTATACCTTTTAAAATTCCACAATTTAAGCCCATTTCTAGTTGAAATCCCAATCTTAAATTTAATTTAGAAAATTATTTTTTTACTTTGTTCATTTCATTAGAAAATATTCTTAGGTATGTTCATTATTCAGCCTTAAAATATGAAGAAATGACATAAATTTGATTTCTAAAATTCTGGGATTATATGGAACCTGGGAGTATCAAAATAACAGAAACACCTACCAATATAAGTGGTGTTTCTGAATGTGCATTTCATTCAGAAACTAATAAATGTTTATGCATATTTTTCAAAATTATACATTTTGCTATTATAAGTTAATGGTAATTATGCATAATATCATGCTGTTATATAGGATGAAAAAAAATACAAGATCTTATAGACTTTCAAAGATAGCAAATTGTTGAATGTTTCTAGTATCTTAATATTGAAAAAACAAATATAGAGTTGATGGTAAAATATCTTCTGCAAAACATAAAAATGACTATAAGAGCAAACTTTAAACGAAATGTCTATATATCTAAAAGAGTGATTCCTAACCCAGGATAGTATGCAGCCCTTTATCGATTTGCTTGAATTATTTCACCATGTATTATTTTAACAAAGCAAATGATATTTAATTTGTTGTCTATAAAAACAAATTACTTATGAATATCAATAAATCAAAACACAGAAATCATACACAAATAAAAATTTAAAATCAATTTTATGCTTGACAAATCTGAAAATCTAACCAAATATAAAAATAATGCAGTGTCACAGATTTTATTAAATTCATTTCTTAATTTTTATGTTGATGTATGATAAATATAAATAAAATAACATAACATACGCTACACAACTTTCATGATATTTTCCGATAGCCACAGCCAATCTGTTACTTTTGATCTAAACAAGTATGTGCATCCTAGTTTAAATAACAACCTAAAAAGATGTATGATATTGATTGTCTCGTCCAACACTGAGTTAGATGTGTCATAGTTTTAAATACTCATTTAATGATTTTAAACCAACTTGTTATAGCTCTGAAGGAAGGAATAACTCTAAGAACTATATTAAAACTTTAAGATGTTGAGGGGCACAGTATGATACAAAGTTACTTCCTTGATGGAGAGGGCATTAGTCAGGCTGTGAATTCTTTAATCGAAGCAGTTGGATTTTTATTTATCCTGTTTTGAGGAACATGACAATGAAGTCTCAGTATTAACTTCAGTTTTTACATAGTTGAAAATAATGCTTATTTTAGAATGGAAGGAGAAAACTGATGAATACTACCAAAATTAGTGTGCTTCTTCTGTTAAGAGTAGAAAAATATTTATGAAGTCACAATTAATGACAAACATAATTTATTGACTTTAAAATTTAAGATGCATTACACTTTATTAATAGAATATTTTTTATTTGTGCTTAGTGTGTCAGTTATCTTGATATTATCTTATTTCAATGTATTCTATATATTATATTCCCATAAATGACACCATTAAGAGAGATTATATTCTATCCGGACAAAAAATTAATCACCCTGGAGTGCAAGCACAGAGGAATCGTTATACATTTACAGATAGAGCAGTGGTCGAGTCACTTCCCCAACCACAGGCACACTGTCTCTTTGTGATCATAAAGCTGTAACATTCAGTGAGACATTTTTGTTTCAAACGGGACTAGTGCTTAGAGATGGATAAATAAGGATGTGACAAAGTGGTTAAAAGGGGCTATTGTGTTTGACCGTGCCTATGGTCATAAAGCGAGTACAGTTGCCGGATTTTTTTTATGTTTGCAGTGAACTGTTCAACGTGTCTACAAACAGGGCTGTAACACGTACGGCCATGACATATGATGCCAGAACTGTGATCGAAAAGAGTTCTTAACAGAGATGAACAGGAGACGAGTTTCATGGCTTGTGAATCAAAATCGCTGCCAAATCCGACAGAAATTGCTACAGTCATTGAATGAAGGTCAATTTCAAACTGTTAATGAGAGAACATTGCGATGGGGACTGCAAGCAATTGAAATTTGGAGTCGGTACCTCGCAAGAGGCCATTGCTCATACAGACACATCTTCAATGGGCCAAAAATATCCGAATGTGGACAGCAGCTGACGCGGTATGTAATATGGTTTGACGAATCACGATTTTGCCATTATTCAAATGAGGCACGGTGTCAAGTGCACATAAGGCAAAATGGAACATTTCATCCCCAATTTGTGGGAGATCATGTTGAAGCAGGAGGAGAGTCTGTAATATTTTGGGAGTGTTTTTGTATTATGGATTGGGCCTGCTCACTTAGACAACCACTAATATGAATCAGCATGTTTATTTTCCCATTCTGGCTGTTTATGTGTTGCCTTCAGTCAACTCATTTTTCAAGATGACAAGTTCAAAGGACTGGACGCATATGTGACTAGCTTTATGAATACTAACACATCCTATTACACATCGACTGGCCAGCAAAATCACTTGACTTAAACCCTATTGAAATTTTGAGGATTTGTTAGAATAGCGGGTAAAATGTAGAAATAAAAATGTGCCTTTTCATCGATAATCCACGCCAACGTCATAAATGTTTTTCATTCAAGCATCTATCCAGTAAATGTACAAACTCAACCCGTTATAAAGCCATTCCGATCTCTATCATGCTTCCTCCTGCACTTCCCAATTATTTAAATGTGCATTATGTGAAGGTACCCATAAAACCACAGACTAGGAATGCAGTAAAAGAAAACAAGAAATCCAATTTTTCAAGTTCAAGAATTTAAATTAGCTAAGCACGATGTCTCTACCACCCAACAAATAACAATTCTTACTCTGCCAAAACAGAATAGTCCTTCTTATAGTACTTCTGAATGTATTATAAAGAGTGAAATTACAGCTTTATTTCAAGATCATATAAACGAAATTATTGATTAAGGAAGTGTGTGAACTACAGACAAAAATCCATTCAAGAATCCTTTGCTCCACTCACCCGTCATATAGCAGCATCTCTTTCATTAGAAACGCACGTAATTCAACAACAATGATTTGGTTCAGTCACTATCCCATCAACAAAAGTAAAAGATTTATTAAAAAAAAAAAAAAATGTAAAAGTAGAAAATGAGAATTTTCTCGCAGGATTTGAAAACTTCAGTACTTCCAACAAGCTAAAGCACATTTCTATCTTCTTGTCAGACTATTAGCAATGACGATCCTTTTCATCTTCTTTGTAAAACAGTTTACAGAAAAACCAGGGCAAGCAACAAAAGCTGGGGAAACCTGCTCATTGCAATACAATCTAGCTTTCCTACTCGATCCTTTCATTTCACGAATTTACCACAGTTTGAAAACGAAATTCAAGCAATTCTTATACACTTTCCTTTCAAAACAATTATTGTTATCCATATTTATGCTCCTACACGTCATTTTACCACAGAATGGCTCGAAGCTGTTTTTCTTCAAGTTTCAAATTTATGCATTATTCTGGGCAATTTTTAATGCAGACATCAGGTTATAGGCTTCTCTTCCTTTAATAGCAGTTCCTACACTCATATATTGGATCCTTGGTAAACAAATATTAAGTATTATCCACACGAATAATCCCATTCATACTTCATTCTTGCATATCCAACGTAGACATTTTGTTCATTCATATCTTTACGATAGTAATCACCTCCCTGCTGAATTACATATTCAATCAAGAATTAAAATCTCTACGAAATTCAATTATTTGATCTAGGGTCTTCCATTCTTTAACTAACCACGCAATTCAAGGAAAAACCCTCGAGTCTTACGCTGAATTCAACACGTCTATGTGGTCAATTTTAAATTACAATAAGATAACCTTTTCAATGGTACAAAGTTTCCTGGTGGAAAGCACAATGTGGCCTTTTGTTAAGGGCAAAAAAGAAATTAAATTTTCAATCACGAAAACCAATGTCTCACTATCTTTGGATTAAACACAAAAGAATTTCGGTTCAGCTCAAGCCTTTAATATCGGGATAAGAGATTCAAAACTGGAAAATTTGTGATAAGGCTAGTAAAAATTGGCAAGATTCATAAAATCATCAAAGTCATTCACAATGAGGCCCCTCACCTGTTAGAATAATATAATTTGTATAGTTAATAATACTTGTATTACAGATCCAAATATTTAAGCCAATTTACTTGCATCTCGTTTCAATCAAATCACAATTAATGAAGTCATTCCTTTTAATTTTATCTGACAGTAAACAATTGGGTTGACAAGAAGATTGTTTCGTTTTTCGAAATGCTTTAAAAATGTTTTGGTTTTTCATATGCTTATTTTTTTCACTCACTGGCAAATTCCTTCTTTATCACATGTGTCAAGCAATTTAAAAACTGCAGTTTTACTATATCTATCCTCCATCATAAAATTATTGAGGAAAAAATATGAATTTTTTTTTTCTTCTTGGAAACGTAATATTTCTGCAATATAAGATTCTGTTTGGTGAAACGGATTAATTTTCAATATTTTGCACATAGATAACACAAGTAGTGTAGTGTTTATTCAAGTTCATCAATAACAAGTTTTTTTTTGTTAAATGGAAAAACTCTTATCTCGATGAAAAACTTTTCCATTCGCGGCGTACAGTATAGTAGGGTTTTGAGTGGCTTCTTGTGTGTTATTTACATGAGATATATTTTTGAAGTTATCTCAGATCATACAGAATGTTTGATTGACGCCAATAATAGTTTTTTGTTTAGAAATAATTTTTGATAAAGCTTTTTTTAACCTCCAAATTACTTTACACAAATTAACTCATGTGAGACTTGGAAAATCTCCTTGCAACCTGAAAAATGCGAAGCAGTGAATTTCTCCAATAAATAACAAACATCTTTTCAACATCTTCAAATTTATAATTCTAATATTATTTGGAAACAGAATACTCGTATTATAAGCCTTATCTTTTTCTCAAGATCATTTAATTGTATTTAAAGAAAACACTGTGAAGAAATTAAACGCCATCAAAGAGATTGATGATAGGAATAAATAATAATAATTGATGGGGATAGAGATCTTGGCAGTTAATCAAAATTGTCAGTTCAATAATGTGCAGTTCACTTGAGAATGGGCCACACATTTTCATATCGGACCAGATTACAGACACTGTTGCCACTCCTAATAAGTTTCTTATTTCCTGTATCACGTATTTCACTTTTGAAACCTGGCAACTACAATAAAAAGGGTTTTGGTTTTGGTTCCTATTTCTAATACGTAGTAATAACACAGAATGTAGAATCTGTTAAGATATTGTTTTTCATCAATAAGATGTACGTATTATATAAGTTAATCATGTATAAGGATTTATTCATCTGTATATAGCCTCATCATGTATCATCATTTCTTTCTTGTGTTGCATTAATAAACGTGTTTTATAACCAAAGAAGAAGTTACGTTTTTCAGTCACAACATCTGGCGTCCGCGACAGGACATTGTACTCTGCATTACGTAGTGAAACAGAAGTAAGCAAATGTACGTATTGGAAATCCAGGTAATTTGTGGATTTTATTTTGAATGCTTCTGAGTTATATTTGTACGAACTGTTTATATTTAACTAGTATAAGCGAACTGTATAAAAAGAAGATATTTGTGTAGAGTGTTTATGTTCATTTTGATTTATATTTACGATAAATAAAATGACTGAAAAAAACGGAACAAGTAGAGACTGAGGCTAAATTAAAGGCTAAACAAGCAAAATTAGAGACTAAATTACGTAATGAAAGAACTAATTTACGACGTCTTTTTACAGTATCAGCAAATATATTCGATGAAATTCATCGTAAGGTTGATATAGAAAAGGACATTCATGTTCAGTATAATAAAATTAATGAGAAAGCTGAACGTCTATCTAAAGTTGATGAAGAAATCAAAGATTTGATCGATTTAACTGATGAAGAATATGATACGGTGGAATCGTACAGAGACAGATTTACGGAAATACGAGTTATATACGAGAAGTATTATAACCAACAAAATGAAACTTCCTCTGTAGTTTCCAATAAATGCACACCTGATAATTTGCAATTGCCAAAACTACGTCTAAAAGAATATGATCTTATGCCTAGATCATGGGTTGCGTTTTGGGGACAATTTTGTCGTATTGACGAAGATGAAAGTATAAGATTGGAAGATAAATTTCAATACTTGCTGTCATCGTTAAAAACAAATACGAAAGCTCGTGATATTGTTGAAAGCTATCCACCATCTAAGGAAAATTATTCAAAAGTTATTGAACATTTGAAATCCCGATTTGGTAGGAAAGATTTATTAATTGAAGTTTACATCCGAGATCTTTTGGCACTAGTCAACAGTAAGACGAACATAAAATTAAGTGATTTATACGATAAGCTTGGCTCCTATTTACGGGCATTAGAGACATTAGGTGTGACAACTTCCAATTATGCAGCAATGTTGTATCCTGTTGTTGAATCTTGTCTTCCAGTAGAAATTTTAAAAGCTTGGGATAGACATAGACTCAACAGAGAAGTAAAAGAGGATTCTATTCTTACGACAGAGAAGGTTCTAGAAAATCTTATGTCTTTCTTGCGTCATGAAGTAGAAGGCGAAGAACATCGTGTTCTAGCTGAAACTGCATTTGGAAATGGGATAAAACGAAAGGACACCCATAAACCAGTGCACAAAGATGAACCTACTGCTGCAACTTTAATTGCAAATTCTTCTGCTGGGGAAAATAATTGTGTTTTCTGTGATCGTTCTCACCCAAGTCAAGAATGTCGGAAAATCTCGAACATGAATTATGATGATAGAAAGAGACAAGTTATGCTCAAGAGATGCTGTTTAGTTTGCCTTAAGCCTGGTCATATGGCCAAAAAGTGCCATAGCAACGTTAGATGTCTGATTTGTGAACGGAGGCATTATGCATTACTTTGCCCTGATTTAAGAAAAGGTAATAGTTCTTTACCGAAGAGAAAAGTAGCTGATGAGGAAGCTAAGTCTACAGAAATTTTGTTAACAAATCATTCCTCGGAATATGAAATATATCTCAAAACAATCATCGTCAGACTACGACACAAGGGAAAAGAAGTCTGTGTTCGAGCATTAATGGATGATGGATCACATCGATCCTATATTGAAAAGAGTTTAGTTGCAGAGTTAAATCTTTCTCCCTCCGGAACAGAAGTGCTATCTCAAGGACTGTTTGGTGGTGGAATTTCACCTACTGCTGAGCATGGCAGATTTTCAGTAACTGTTGAAAGTTTGGATCGCAAATATTCGACATCAGTGGCTCTTCTTGATCAACCGAAGATTTGCTCAACTTTACCAAGAATACGTGATAAAACCTTACTTACCAAACTTGCTTCACGAGGGATTGTATTGACTGATGTTGGAAGAGATACACCACCTATAAGAATTCTTCTAGGAGCTGATGTGCTTGGAAGCATTTTGACCGGAAGAATAGAGGTATTTGCATCTGGTTTGTCGGCTGTAGAAACTTTATTAGGTTGGACAATTTTAGGATTAGGAAAGAAAAAACAAGTGGTTAACATGGTCACATTATCTTTGCAAAATTTTGAACTGCCAAAAATTTGGGATCTAGAAGTTTTGGACATAAAAGATCCCGTGGAAAGAAAAAATAAGACCCTTTTGGAAGAAGAAACCCTGATCCATTTCAAGGAAACCATAAGATTTCAAGAAGACCAACGATATGAAGTTGCATTACCTTGGCTGGCTGGTCACCCACCTGTTTATGATAAGTATGATGTGGCTGAATCTAGACTACGCTCAGTTACAAAACGTCTAGTGAAAGAAAATATCTACGAAGTTTACGATGATGTTCTGAGGCAATGGCAGAAAGAGGGTATAATAGAAACTATACCGGAGAATGAAATTTCGATGCCAGGCCATTATCTTCCTCATAGACCCGTTATCAAATCATCAAGCCTTACAACTAAGGTTCGCCCAGTTTTTGATGCATCCTTCAAACAACCGGGATATTCTTCTCTAAACGAATGTTTAAGCGCCGGACCCAGCCTTTCAGAACAAATTTCTCCACTCCTCTTAAGATTTCGCACTAATGCTATAGGAGTGATTGCTGATATCAAACAAGCTTTTCTACAATTGAGTGTCAGACCTGAAGATCGTAATTTTTTGAGATTCTTGTGGTGGAATACCGAAGATCGGACCAAATTGGAATTCTTTCGACATTGTAGAGTTGTCTTCGGAGTGACATCAAGTCCATTCCTCTTGAATGCTAGTGTTCGTCATCATCTTGATTCAACTGAATATCAAATTGAATCTCTTCAAGCGACAGTCAAGAAACTTAAGCGAGGTTTCTATGTGGACAATTTAACGATCAGCGTTGAAAACCAACAAGAATTGTTAGAGTTTAAGGCACAAACGATGAAAATAATGAATGCAGCGTCGTTTGAATTAAGATGTTGGGCTCATACAGGAACGAAGCATTCAGAAACTCAAAATGTGCTTGGCCTGAAGTGGGACACAGAAACCGATGAACTCTACTGTGTTAGTCCTGAAACAGATATGGGAATAAGTGACAATATTTCTAAGAGGAAATTACTTTCCATTGTAAATAGTATATATGATCCTATTGGTTTCACATCACCAGCGACTTTATTGCCCAAATTATTGCTTCAGGAAGCCTGGCGTAATAAATTGGACTGGGACGAGGAGTTGACTCTTGATATGCAACTACGCTATCGACGATGGGCTAAACATATTGCTATTATTGAGAAATGTCGAATTCCTCGCAGGATATTGTACGGAAATTTCAAAAAAGCTACTTTACACATATTCACTGATGCTTCGGCTCATGGGTATGCCTGCTGTTCTTTTCTACGATGTGAAGATGAAGGAGAGGTGAAAGTCTCATTGATTTCAGCGAAGGCTAGAGTAGCTCCTGTTCAGAGACCAACAATACCCAGATTAGAGCTTTTAGGAGCTGCCATTGGAGCTAGAATTGCTTCGACAATATTAGAAGCTCTTGATTTGCCTTTGAAGACATATTTCTGGACAGATTCCATGATAGTTCTGGGATGGATTACTAATACAGAGCCTTGGAATACATTTGTGGGTAACAGAGTAAAGGAAATACGAGAACTCACAAAAATGGAAGATTGGAGATTTGTTCCAGGAGATGTTAATCCAGCTGATTTACCTTCGCGATCATGTAATTGGTTTGAACTTTTACAAAGTAGATGGTGGGAGGGCCCAAAATGGCTCTACGAACCTCCAGAATTTTGGCCTTACACTGAGATAACTCTTCCTGAAGAAGCAATGAAAGAACGACGAAAGTCTGTTGTTGTGAATCTTAATATTGATACCAAAGAACATTTTGGAAACAGACTTCTATATTTTTCGAGTTATCCAAGAATTATACGCATGATAGCTTGGATATTGAGATTTTGCCAGAATATTAGGGTAAGTTCTCACAAGCTGACAAAAGAGCTGTCATACGAAGAAATTCAAAGTGCCGAAGAAGCTCTGATACGAATAATACAGTCAGAATGGCCAACTGATATTCAGGAGAAATACGCCCAAACAATACAGTTTTACGAAGAAAATAAGATATTGAAGGTAAAATCCAGGCTTATATTAGGAGAAGATCCGGAAGATTTTGTGCGACCTACCGTTTTACCAGATCATCCCATTGTGAGAAGACTTATTGATTACATTCATCAGAAACTTCAACATGCTGGCGTGCAAACTACTCTGTCTCATCTACGTGAACGTTTTTGGATTCCTCGGGGTCGGAGGATTGTCAGAGAAGTTTTACAAAAGTGTGTCACGTGCAAGAGATATACATTAAGGCCTATGGTACCAGACGGTCCCGCTCCTCTTCCTGCTAATAGAATTAATCGTGTTGCTGCATTTGAAGTGACGGGCACTGATCTTGCAGGTCCTGTTCTTTTAAAAGGAGGTCAGAAAGCTTGGATAGTGATATTTACATGCGCAGTTTACCGTGCTATTCACTTAGAATTAGTGACATCTCTATCTACTGAAGCTTTCTTGCAAGCTATGAGGAGATTTTTGCGAGAAGAGGACGTTGTTCTGTTATGTATACAGATAACGGAACTAATTTTTTGGGAACAACAAGAGCTCTCAACACACTCAACTGGCAAGCAATTATTGCTGAATGTGCCATTCAAAAGATAAAATGGTATTTCAGTCCCCCAACCGCGCCATGGTATGGAGGTTGGTGGGAAAGAATGATCCGCACTGTCAAACAACTTTTAAGAAAAGTTTTAGGTCGTGTTTCTGTATCTTCCGAGGAAATGGCAACTTTGCTGTGCGAATGTGAAAGCATCGTTAATGGACGTCCACTTACTTACATTTACGATGATCCCAATGAGTTGAGAGCTATCAAACCTTCAGACTTCATCCAAGACATAAAAGGCAATGAAACTATGGACTTGGACATTGTAGACGCTAAACATCTACGTAAACGTATTCGTTATCTGCAAAACCTACGCTATCAACTACGTCAACGATTTCAGAAGGAATATTTATCAGAGCTTATTCGGAGTCCACAGTCATTTTCAAAACGACGTAACTTGTCACCAGGAGATATTGTTCTCGTGGGCTCAGACAACACAAAACGGCTAAACTGGCCTTTGGGGCGTATCATCGAATTGTTTAAAGGCAAAGACAACGTCGAAAGAGTGGCGAGATTGCGTGTGGCTAAAGGAGAAATTATCCGTCCTATTCAAAGGATATATCCCTTGGAATTGAGCTCTTCCGAGATTCTCAATGATGTGCCTGTAAGAGTTAAAGATTCTTCCGATATTTCTGATAATGACAATCAGCATACTGTTTCGAATGAGCAATCTTTTGAACCCAAGGATCCCCCTAAAGAACAATTAGAAACTTTAAAGAGATCACGATTTGGTCGACAAATTGTTCCTGTGAAAAGATTGGACTTATAGACTGAACTAATGAATTTAATTTCAGTGAAATGGATAATTTTATATTAGTTATTCATTAATAATTACTACTTAAGTTTTTCTAATATTGTATTTTCATTACTATTGCATATATATAAATGTATTGTTTTCATTTTGTATTGCTCTACGCAAAATATGCCTGCAATACAAAAGGTGGGAGGATGTTGCCACTCCTAATAAGTTTCTTATTTCCTGTATCACGTATTTCACTTTTGAAACCTGGCAACTACAATAAAAAGGGTTTTGGTTTTGGTTCCTATTTCTAATACGTAGTAATAACACAGAATGTAGAATCTGTTAAGATATTGTTTTTCATCAATAAGATGTACGTATTATATAAGTTAATCATGTATAAGGATTTATTCATCTGTATATAGCCTCATCATGTATCATCATTTCTTTCTTGTGTTGCATTAATAAACGTGTTTTATAACCAAAGAAGAAGTTACGTTTTTCAGTCACTCCTCTTTCTTCATGTCTTAAACCTAATTCATCAGTTTTACGATTGGAGTGTCCGATTTCCTCACAGACAAGATTCATAACCCTTTTTGGATACGCTACATATATCTTTTTCTTCTTTAATTTAAAATTTTCCACCAATTGATCAAATCCTATAACCACCTTTCACCTTTATGACTTTAGTTTTCAAAATAAACAATTACAAACCTACTTAATGCAAAACCTATTTCAATTTCATAAGAAACAACACTGGGAAGGTAAAATCATTCTTGCCTTTGATGCTTTCCAAAACTTCTCAAAAATATGTTGGCGCTATTATAATGTAGCTGGCAATACAGACAGTCAATCTTTATGCCATAAGTAAGAGCTGCACCGTTGCTACTCATTTAGCACTACCCAGGGTCATGTGTAGCTTGAAGATATGCTACGGACGCGAGTAAAACTTCCCCCCCAACGCTCTACGATCTTATTAAACCGGGACCTAAGGTTTTAAGTGGATTCCGAACCACTACAAACATCCATGGCACCGCCGGGACTCACACCCGAAACCTGTGGTACAGAGCGCTAGCCATTCGGCCCTCTTCTCAAAAATATTCAATAACAACCATTAAAAATTTAACAGATTTTTTCGAAGCAAGTATTCCTGTTATAACAGGGTCTTTGCAAGTGTGGCTCTTACTCTTTCATTACTTATCAAGTCGCATGTTTACACCGCTCATGATTATATTATTTTAACAGAACAGCCTTTCAGTACTATAGGTATTCAGGAATAGCAATTTTCAATCAACACGTTCATAAAATTTCTTGGTCACCTAGCTCCAAAAGGAATAAGAACAACATCGTCTATCACTTTTGTTTTGTGTTTGGGCATGCTTGAAATAACAGTGAATGAATTAGATTCTCTAGCTAAAACTACATCGAAGGATATAATCATATTCCAAAAGACATCATTACTCATAAAAAAGGTTATATATGATAAAGCAGAAGAAATACGATTGAAAGCGCTACTATGAAATATCGCTTGTATCCTGCAAATAGGAAAGTGGATGTTTAAAAAATCTTACCCATCAATAGCTAACTCTATAGATTTGGAATAATTACCTCTCCAATATATCCACACTATGATGATTTAGAAACCATGGATCACATTATATTCTAATGTAAATAATATGCAGAACAAAGAAAAAATTACAGAGAAATTTTGGGTACAAGGTATTATTTTTTCTTCTAGTATTTTTGATATAACTGACATCGTAATACTAAAACTGCATACATGCAACATGTTCAATAATGTATGAAATGTAATTACTATTTCTTTTCACTTCTTTCCCTTATACATTACCAAGAGATTTTTTCTAATTGTATTCACAGGTTCTCTTATTAATATAAAGATCAAATGGAAGTTCATTAATAAAGTTAATTTTAAGCAGAAATTCAAGACTGTAAAGTTTCTCCTTTTAGCAATCATCTTTTTTTTCAACCACTAACAGTTTCTAGGGAACATGGAAAATTTGATGTGCATTTGCTTGATTAACTGTTTGTTTTGGATTTTTTTGAAGGTTTTGAGATTTTCTTTGTTGAAGGACAACATAGAATTCAGTCCTTTGTATATATTTTAAAATAGTAAATGACTTACGAGTTACTAAGTTAGTATTATTACATTTTCTTTTCTTTTTCTTTATTAAACCGCAATTAAATAATTTAACATAAGGAAACCAACCCACAAGAATAAATCTGAATGCTATGTCAAGTCAAATATAGAGTTATTTTAACCCTATTCAGAACATTATAGAGGGCTACTTATAAACCTTATTTACTTATTGCATTCAATTTTGTACTAGAAATTTTTTTCACAGAAAAGAATATTATATAATAGCAATGAGAAAAATATTTTCGAGTGACTTACTGAAAATATTATTCACTGAGAAATTCCAATTACTATATTACAAACATATCAATGCTTACATATATTTTTTCTGATACATTGAAACAACTTATTAAGCTAAACAACACTCATTTTAGAAACAAATAAATAAAACATAAATAAAAGAAAGACAAAAAAATTACTTAGCAGCAAAAAGTTCTGTTATGTGAGTAACTTTGTTCATTCCATATCCAGAAAACCTTTCATCGTAGAATGGAACTGAAGTTGTCTTACTAAATACGAAAAGAAAAATAATCTATTAATTGACAGAAATAAAAGGAATACCCACTATCAAGCAGATTAATGCATATACACTCACATATGGGAGTGTATATACATTTCCATAGAAAGTATGTAAAATTATAAGCAACCAATTTCTCATATCATATGTTTTATGTAACTTCACTTAATAAAAAAAAACACATATAATTAACTTTAAAATACAAGACATTTTAGATTAAATTAATTAGGTCTGTTTATTAATATTTATGATTATGTTTTTCATTTGTATAATCAAGATTATATTTCTTAGATTTTATTTTTTAGTTTTTCTGTCAGCGGTATTATGGGTTTATTTTAAAATATTGTTGAAGATTTAGTTAACAGTAAGATGAAATACATAAGCACATCTTTCTTACTGTAAATAAAAATGTAAGAAAATCTCGAACAATGCATTTTTAATAAGAAAGTTAATTTTTTGTACAAGACAAAGTTTCAATACAAAGGTTCAAAAATCACTTCTAGTGTGAGTTTAACTGAAAGATCAGATATCCGAAACTGTCTAAGGATTTTTTAAATTCATTTGTTCCGACTTTACTTGCTAATTATAAAGTCAAACAAAAATATAAGCATCTAACAAAAGTGAAGTTAGTTATGCCCTTGAAAAACCATTGCCTTAATTATATGGATCTAATGAGCCATCTATTTCTTCTAGCGATGAAAGTTATTTTCCAGCAGTCTGTATATATTGCTGTACAATAATAATAATAAAATATATAAAAAAAATCCAGCACTTTACAATACAATAATGTTAAATCAATTGCAGAGAACTTTAATTTTAGCATATATGATAATCATATATGCTTGTTAGTTATAATCATTCATTATAACTACTTGATTCTCACTGCATATTGTAACTTATTTAATTAATTTATTATATATATCAGTGAAAAAATTATAGGACATTAGAGAAAGAGAAAACTGTTTCAGTAGAAAATTTGTTTTAAAATGTAAAGAAAGATTGAAAAGACAATAGAAAGCTAACTATAACAATGGCAGAACTATAAATACAATGATTCGGTTATGTTTTTGCTTGAACTACTCTCAATATTATAAGTTCTAATTTAATAAATTGAGTAAAATTTATGTAGTAAAAATTTGAAATTTTATTATCGAAAAATAAACAATATATATTTCAATAAATTTTTGATGATTAAAATCAAAGTATTTTTAATTAATTTTCAAATCACAATTACAAAAAATTATTATGTGTAATCACGCAATTATTTTACTAGTGTTTTTTTCAGTAGTTGAAAATATACTAGCTCAAATTAGATAAAATGGATTTGCTTTGGGAAATTGTCCTCATTAAAGTTTTATTGGCAAATTAACTGCCACCAACTGGCATTAATAGCAAAATTTATTAATCATATTTTGCAACACGATATTTTAAAGCAGAAAAGAAAGTGATAGACTTACCGTAAAATTACATAAGGTTCATACTTATCGCAGAATGTACTAAGTGAATATGATTTGTCGGCTCTGTACCACTTCCAATAATCAGTTATCCTATGAGACTCACTAGACTCGGATATTCCTGAATTGGTATAGGTTAAATACATAGAAAATGCTTACATTACAGCAGTATTGAAAATAATTATTGCATCTATTATATACACCAAATATATGGTTCTCAAACTTTTTACATGTGAGTTTGAGTTGAAAAAATGTAACATGTCAGCATTCTCTACTTCACTTAGTTTATTTTAAATTAAAAATTGCATTAGCAATAAAATTTTATTTTGTTATTTTCTATCACATTATATTGTTAGTATTTCGTTTCTACTAAAAATTAAAGAATTAAGGCATAAAATTATTTTTTTACTTGCTAATCTGTATAGGCACTGAAATAAAAACAGCAATTATGATTTTATTAAATCAAGGATTTAAATGACACTGATATAAATGGCTCTTTTTTCGATAAAATGTTTTTCACAAGCTGTTGAATAATTGTTAGAAAAGCATAACTACATATATTAAGAAAGGAATCATGAGTTATTACAACGAAATAATGAAATGAAGTCAGATGTGATTCAAAATTTAGAATTTATATTTGTAAGGGTTTTAATTTAATAAGTAGTAATTTGAAAGCAAGCATCTTTTTCCCCAGAGATTAACAGAATAAACCAAAGTCAAATAATAATTACAGAGGATTTCATAAAATTTAAGATAGATATTTGGATGAACTGAAGCTCTAAAATTTCTGAATTTAATTTGAAACATTATAAAACAATAATAAAGCAATTGAAGGTAATCATTTTAAAATTTAAGACCTATGATGTATAGGCACTGAAATGAAAACAGAAAAAAAAATTATTAACATAAGTGAATATTCTCTAAATTAGTAAAATATTAATTTGAAAAAAGGTGTGTATTTCTGCACATATTTTGCAGAATAAAGAATAATTATGATTTTTTTTAAATCAAGGATTTAAATGTCACTGTAATAAATGGCTCTTTTTTGGATAAAAAGCTTTTTTACAAGCTGTCGTATAATTGTTAGAAATGCATAATTACATTTATTAAGAAAGGAATCACAGAAAAAAGGAACACAGTAAATTTAATAGCCCCAAAATTTGAATCCATACTTGCTGAATGAAACATTTATTTATAAGTATCAAGTGCCTTGTACCATGATTGAATATGTGATTCACTAAGACATTTGAATATAAAAATATGTTTTAATGAGTTTCAATAATACAGATTTCACAAGGAATAAACTTAAACTTGCAATAACTTTTGGATAACAGTAACAATAAGGTATAATTAACATTGCAATTTTTTAACTAATTGAAGACATAAAACATACATAATTAAAAGTTTTTAAAACTATTCACCCATATGTATACAAAATAAATTACACCAGTGCATCAACTATTCTATATTACATTATTCTTATTTTGCTTGAAGAAAAATATCTGCTGTTTGAAGAACTTTTTATTAGATTAAAAAATTGGATCAATTCCCATTTCTTCTTAGTAAAAATATTTATTTCAGTTGTGAATAACAATGAAATAATTCATTCAGAAATTAGACAGGCAATTTAAAAAAAAAATATTACTAATAGTAAAGAACTTGAATACTGATAAAATATAGCAAAGGAAAACTTTCTGAAATAATTCATGCATTATATAAATTTTTTTTATATATGTAATAAATATTTTGTAGCACTTGATATTATTATTATATTATTATTTTTGTTTCATTAATTTTTGCATAACTTGTTATCAAAATCACAGTAGAAAAACCTTTTTTTCTAAAAGATAATCTTGGTATTACATAAAAACAAAGATATCAAGAAAATAATATAATAAGAAAAATAAGTATTTATAAAATAACAGAATTTTTCTTATAAAAGGATACTAAATGGAAGAATAAAAGGTTCTTCCCTATGTAATAATTGAAGTAATTCTTCTTTTGTCTGAGGAGCATTATCACTTCTCTGGAAAAATAATTTATTAAGTTATAAAAATTTTACATTTAAGGTAAATTTTGTTAAAATAAAATGAATTTAAATTAAAATTTCTAAAAAATAATTTATGAATACTTATTATATCTCTTACATTCATATACATGAAAAATTAATTTAAAGCAAATGAAACTACAATTTTTCAATTGAAACTTTTTTTTCTTTAAAAAACACTAAGGGAAAAAATAGTTTAACTAATTGAAAAATATTACAAAAATAGGTTTTCAAGTATGTTAAAATCAGATGAATTGCAAAGAAATTTAACTGGATATTAATTTTTAACCAATATATTCAAGAATATTGTAGAGTGTGAGAAAGGGATGTGAAATTAAGTCTCTGCATGCTAAGCTTTCTGTGTCACCTTGCAGTTAGCTTCAAAGAAGCACAGCACCAGCCTACTTCAGATCTTTTCTTGCACCAGTCACTGTAAGGTTGGTATCGATATTAATTGTGTGCAGAAGACTTCACAATGGAGAGTAATGTGCAAGATGTCCAGCATTGTGTGTATCTCTCAAACCATAACATCAGAATGAAAGATTTTAATTGGGCATACTCACATACCAAAAAACGTAAATAAAGGAACTAAATAGCAGAATAAACAATTATGCTTAACTTTTTTTTGGAGAAGGTAAAAAAAAAAAAAAAATTTTATTGGGGGAAAAAAAAACAAAAAAAAACCCAAAAACATATAGCATAAAAGGTCAAATGAACCATAAAGAATTTTAAATAAGTAAATACAGAGTAATTTTATGTACATTAAATTTTTAAAGGAACTAGGATGGTGTTCCTATTCTCAGTTCCTTTTAACAAAAACAAAACTATAGTTAGTCAATCATATTGACTTAAATTGGGGTAAATGGAATTCAGTTTGAAAAGAGTTACAGGCATTCAAATTCTAAAGCCTATTTAGGATAAGTTTTATAAATACATTAGACATGAAGGACAATTCTTGGAAATGAGTACTATAGTTATTTATAGTCATTAGTACAAAATAAATTTTTAATTACAAGATACATACTAAATTGTATGTGAAATGTATTTGTTCTTAAAAAAAGAGAGAAAGATACCTTAATTATATTAACATAGTGATTTGCATTACTCCAAGTAACCAGTTAAAATATTTTTTGAAATTAATTGAAAATGCAAGAAATAAGTATAAGAATAGGTTGTAAAAGAAAGAAACAATGAAACAAATTTTGTAGAAATAACATTTGAAAGAATTCAAATAAATAAAAGTTATTAGCATTATTTTTACATAAATGATAACTACTCAAAATGAACAATTTTTCTTTTTAAAAGTCATTTCTTTCAAAAACACAACTTTATTTATATGCCCGTGCAAGAATTTTTAAAAATTCATGTTTAAATGCATTTACTATTTTCTATTGAAATATTAAACCTTTTTCAATTACCTACACTGTTAATTTTATTGAATATATAAAATATGTGTAGTTCTTTCTGGTGAAAATAAAGTGTCTACATAGAGAATTGAGACACAGAGTATGTGTGATTTTTTATCGTATATTTTATATTATGACACACTAAGGATTTGCATATCTGGAAATGTTGCAGATATATTAATTTTTTTATTGTTTTAGTTATAAGGTAAGAATTAAATAACAGTAATTTCTGCTGCCATAATTAAGTGAAGTAAATGAATCAAATATATTGAGCTCAACCAAATTTAGTGCAAATACTATTTAGACCACGGTTATCTTTTAAAAACCAATATTAAGAATTTTTTTCTAGCAAAATCCAATTAGAGTAAAACAACCATATAAAGTACAGAAAGTTAGCAGTTTACAAATTAACACAGAATTTCACATTTACATTTTGTAAATCGTGTTATTTACATATAAATTCCTAGTGGTAAATATAGCAAATATTAATGGTAAAAATGCATATATATATATATATATATATATATACTGAAGTGACAAAAGTCATGGGATAGCAATATGCAAATTTTCAGATGGCAGTAGCATCACGTGGAACAGGTATAAATGCGCAGTGCTTTCGCAGAGCTTTCATTTCTTTTCAAGTTATTCATGTGAAGAGGTTTTGACGTGATGATGACCGCACGACGGGAATTAACAGACTTTGAACGCGGAATGTTAGTTGGAACTAGACGCATGGGTCATGCCATTTCGGAAATCGTTAGGGAATTCAACATTCCCAGATCCACTGTGTCAAGAGTGTGCCGAGAGTATGAAATTTCAGGCATAACATCCCACCATGGACAGCGCAGTGGTCGACCGCCTGCACTTAACGACCGAGACCGGCGACGTCTGCAAAGAGTCGTAAATTCTAACAGACAAGCAACACTGCCTCAAATAACCGCAGAAATCAATCTGGGACGTACAAGGGACTTGTCTGTTAGAACTGTGCGGAGAAATTTGGCTTTCTTGGGCTATTCCAGCAGAAGACCGACTCGAGTGCCTTTACTGACAGAACGACATCGCTTGCAACGACTCTCGTGGGCACGTGAGCATATCGGTTGGTCCCTAGATGAATGGAAAACCGTGGCCTGGTCCGATGAGTCACGATTTCAGTTGGCAAGAGCCGATGGTAGGGTTCGAGTGTGGCGCAGACCCCACGAAGCCATGGACCTAAACTGTCAGCAAGGCACTGTTCAAGCTGGTGGTGGCTCCGTAATGGTGTGGGCTGTTTTTTCATGGCATGGACTTGGTCCTCTGGTGCGACTGGACCGAACATTGACTGGAAATGCTTATGTTCAGCTACTTGGAGATCACTTGCAGCCATTCATGGACTTCATGTACCCAAACAACGATGGGATTTTTATGGATGACAATGCGCCATGTCACCGGGCCACAACTGTTCGCGATTGGTTTGAAGAACATTCTGGACAATTCCAACGAATGATCTGGCCACCTAGATCGCCCGACATGAATCCCATCGAGCATTTATGGGACATCATCGAGAGGTCTGTTCGTGCCCAAAATCCTGCACCATCAACGCTTTCACAATTATGGATGTCTATCGAGACAGCATGGCTCAATATTCCTGCAGAAGACTTCCAACGACTTGTTGAGTCCATGCCACGTCGAGTTGCTGCACTTCGCCGGGCGAAAGGAGGGCCGACGCGATATTAAGAGGTATCCCATGACTTTTGTCACTTCAGTGTATATATGATATGTGTGTGTGCTAAAGAATTTAGTCAGATGACATAATTTTGAAAATATAATAAAGTTGAAAAAAGAGTGTATTGGACCCATTAATCTTTTTCCTATCATAGTTCACAATTAAAACCCTAAAAGTTAATATGTTCCTGATAAACTTTGTAAATATTTCAGGTTAAAACTATCCATAAAATGGTCCTCTGATCCTAATAAATTTATTAAAAGATTCTTTACATTTAAAAAAAAAATCTAAAATGTATAGATTTACTAAGACAATAATTTAAACTTGATTGAAAAATTTGGTACAGTAGCAACTACACTCATGTCCATAAATTAAGGATAATGAAGTTCAGGCAAAGAAAGAGACAGAAGCAAAACAAATTTGACTTATTTGTAAAGTCTATATATTAAACAAAAGGTAAAGAGCAAAAAAGATGCTATATGTTTGACATAATTAATAAAAATTGCGATTTTTACTCCCTGGAGCAAATTTTAAAAAAGAACCTATTTACAAAAAACAGTATAACATGGTTAGTATGATGGTTAATATGGAGTATGTCTCCCGGACGATGCAATACAGGCCTTACAACGACTAGGCATGCTGAGTATCAAATTATCAATCTGATCTTGGGGAATATTACACCACTTATCAAGCAATGCCCTCCGACGTTCCGGTTGACAGGTGGGGGGTTGACGGGCTGCAATTCGTCGGCCAAGCATATCCCATACATGCTCTATTGGATTCAAGTCCGGTGAGTATGCTGGCCAATCCATACGGGTGATATCCTCCAATTGAAGGCATTCGTCTACAATGTTTGCACGGTGAGGACGGGCGTTGTCATCCATAAACAGAAATTCAGCACCCATGGCGCCCCGAAACAAACGTACATGTTGTTCCAGAATGACATCCCGATAGATGTGGCCTGTCATCGTTACACTCTGAACATGCAGGTTAGTTCTGGAACCAAGAATAATTCCTCCCCAAACGAGCCATCCTGCACCACCGTAACGGTGTCGTTCAATGGTGTTCTCTTGGTGGTAACGGTTACCTGGCGCTCTCCATATGAAAGTCCGGCGAGAATCAGACTGCAAACTAAACCTGGACTCGTCGGAAAACATCACACAAGACTACTGTTGCGGTGTCCACAATGCATGCTCTCTACTCCAGGTTAATCGCAGGCGACAGTGAGTTGCGGTAAGTGGAACACATCTGACAGGCCTACGAGCATATAGACCAATGTGCCCTAAGCGTCTGTACACGGTCTGCCTTGAAACTGTCGTACCGGTAGCTGAAGAGAGCTGACGAGACAGGACTGATGCTGTGCTCCGTCTGTTTCTTTTGGCAGTAACTGCTAAATACCGGTCCTCATTCGGCGTTGTAACTCGGAGGCGACCTGTGCTGTAACAGCTACTCACATTACTATCATCTTGGAATCGTTGCCAAAGCCTGGAGATGACACTCTGGGTGATTCCGAGTTCCTCGGATACTTCCAACTGGGTACGTCCACATTCCAGTCGTCCGATAATTCGACCACGTAAAAAATCATGCAAATGCTTCCTTTGTGCCATAACTATGCGGTTATTGCACTGAAAGGCTTTTAAAGCGCTTGTGAACAATTTTACTTCTTTGCCACCATTCCTTATATACCCCTCTCTCACACTCTCGTCATTGTGACGTACTATCCGCGCCATCTGGTGGTTTCCTGTAATTTGCATATTCTTCTTCAAGATGTGTATCATAATTCTACAGGTGAAAGTTTTATTTTAGAGTTCAATTTCTGTGTGATTCTGAATTATCCTTAATTTATGGACATGAGTGTATTATAGACGTTTTAATAGCAAGAAAAAGCAGAACTGTAATGAATATGCCTTATATGATAAGTGAATGATACTTGAATTATTAAAATTTTACCCATACAATATCAACCATATACAACAATTGCTTCAAAATATATATGATCTCACTTGGACTTTTGCTTGATGTTCCTAGTTTCAATACCTGATATGAAGATAAAAATTAATGCAAAATGTTTCACCAATGAAATAAGTATCTTTCTGTGTACATATTTTATTCCAAAAAAATGCAACACTTATCCATTTTGACCTCTGATAGCAAAGAACTAAACAGATATTAATTATTCAAATTAAACTCTGAGGCATAATGATTATTCTCAAGTTTAGTTGAGTATACCAATTTTTTAAAATTTGGTTCTAAAATTTTTTATTTCTATTATAGCTAGCTAGTATTGTAAATAATAATAATGTATAAGACAATAATATTTTTTAAATTATGAATAATTTACTGAAAACCTTTAACAGGATAAAAATCAGATATTGCAGATTGACAGAAAAGCATCATTACTCTTGGAATGGCCCAAAGAATAAACTATTAAAGAAATGATGAATTTGGAAGGATCAAAGTTATGTTTAAAAGATTGATGTACTACTGTGTCCAAAAAGTAAAACCAATTTTCAATTTAAATTTCCCGGACATATGGAATTTCAATTTCTTTTTTATGTCGTTGGCACTGTCCTTGACATCTGTGTGAAATTTGACGTCAAAATATTCATTAGTGTTTGAGTTACGCCTGGCTTTGTGAGACGCTAAAAGTGATTTTTGAAATGTCTGAATTAATTGAGCAAAGAACTTGCATTAAATTTTGTTTGCGGAATGAATATTCTTGTGCGGAAATGTATAGAATGTTGCAGAAGGCATTCGGTGAGCAAACTATATCGGAAAGAAATGTTTACAATTGGTATAAACAGTTCAAAGAAGGCAGAGAAAGCGTTGAAGACGAAGAGATCTCTGGACGACCATCAACCTCAACCGACGAAGCTCACGTCCAAAAAATTAAAGATTTGGTGCTTGCAAACTGTCGATTTAGAATTAGAGACCTTGCTTGATGTTGGAATTTCAAAAGGATCGGTCAATTCCATTTTAAAAGATGTTTTGAGCCGCAACCGCGTCAAATCTCGATTGGTACCGAAAACACTGATTTTTTTTGGAAAAACATCGTCGCGTTGAAGTGTGTGAAACAATGCTTCCTGACTATCAGGACCGGTTGAAATGCGAGATGAGACTTGGATTTATGCTTACGACCCGGAAACAACCGAATAATCAAGCGAATATCGTGACAAAGGTGAAGCAAGGCCTTACGCCAAAATTCAAGGTCATGACGACTGTTTTTTTCGATTACGGTGGTGTGGTGCATTATGAATTCCTTCCGCCGGGCTAAACTGTCAACAAGGAATATTATTATTTGAGTGTTATACGTCGTTTTTGTGAAGCTATTCGCAACAAGAGGCCACATTTATGGAAAGACAACTCTTGGTATTTGCATCACGATAATGCGCCAGCTCACACTGCATTGATTCTTCGTGACTTTTTCGCCAAAAATGAAACGCATATTGTTCCACTACAACCGTATTTACCTGATTTAGCAACGTGCGACTTCTTACTATTTCTTAAACTCAAAAGAGCACTCCAGGGACACCGTTTTGAGTCAATTGAAGAGATTCAACGTGAATCGGTGCGCGCTTTGAAGGTCATCCAGACGAATGACTTTTTTTTTGGCCTGAATGGCCGAGTGGCTAGCGCTCTGGCGCTCGGTACCACAGGTTTCGGGTTCGAGTCCCAGCGGTGCCATGAGTGTTTGTAGTGGTTCGGAATCCACTTCAAACTGTAGGCCCTGGTCTGTTTAGCCTAAAGTGTGCATAAGATGACCGTCGAGCGACAAACAGACCAAACCAATGACTTTTTAGCATTTATTGAAGGTTGGAAAAAACGTTGACATAAGTGCATTGTGTCCGTAGGGGATTACTTTGAAGGCGATGAAATAAATTTGGAAGAATAAATAAAGAGTTTTTGAAAAAAAAAAAAAAAAAAAATTAGTCGTACATTTTGGGAGCAGTAGTATCTTATATTTTTGAATATAAATCGATCCTCATGCATACCTAAGTGTGCGTTTTATTATCAAAAATCTACCCAAAGTTCAAACCCATATATAAGCCGAAAAAATGAGTTTATATATGAAGAAGACATAAATTTTAGTACAGAAAGCATTGAAAGTGATGATACGGACTTTGAAGGACTCATATGGGTTTTTTTCTTCAATTTTTGCATAAAATTCACATTCAAAATCTGCAAAAAGTAAGCTAAAAGATTAAAGTACATTTTTATTTTTTGTACTAATTATTGATTGTATTGTATACTCATGTTTGTGAAAATTACAACACCATGAAGGAATCGTCATAATTGAATGAAATTTAATACGCAGTTGAGTGGTAGTGGTACAAATAAATGATTAAATGTTCAAAGCAAACAAACAATAACAAGAGATCGGAATCAGTATTTTGTGTAGCCATCAAGCGCCGCAATAAGTGCTGCTACACGACGTGGCATGGAGTCAAACAAATTTTGAATGTCTGCCTGAGGAAGAGCATTCCATATTGTTTGTATGCGCACCCAAAGTTCGTCTGCAGAAGCAACAGGACGAGGATCACGAGCGAGACGCCGACCAACGAAATCCCACACATGTTCAATCGGCGACATATCCGGGGAATACGCAGGCCAAGGAAGAAGCTGTACCTGCCGCGTTGTAAAGAAGGATTGAACAGTCCTAGCGATATGAGGGCGGGCATTGTCCTGTTGAAATACAGCGCCTGACAAGCTTTGAAGGAAGGGAACAGCTTGGGGCTTTAGAACTTCACTGATGTATCGGTTGCTGTTCAGATTGCCCACAATTCTTAGCAATTGAGATCGTCCATGATATGCTATGGCACCCCAGACCATAACTTCCGGTGTTCGTCCACTGTGGCGTTCGATAATGCACTCCGGAAGGTGGACAAATTAAAGCGGGATTCGTCAGAAAACACGACATGCTGCCAATCAGCACGCCAGTCTCTATGCTAAGCGGCCCATTGTAGCCGCAGGCGGCGATGGTTTAGCGGATCCTGTATAAAGGAGTCCTCGCGCGCAGTCCACGCTGCAGCAGACGTCTGCGAATTGATGAAGCACACAATGAAACACCTGTAGCTATTGACCACTGTGCTGCCAATTGTCTAGAGGAAGCTGTACGGTCCGTCAGCGCCATGCGGACCAGGTGTCTATCATCGCGAGCTGACGTCACATTTCGGGGTCCACTCCCGGATTTCCGAGTTGTTCGACACTCGTTTGTCCACTGCTTCCGAAGACGCATCACTGTGCTGCTGTTACGCTGCACACGAGCGGCTACTGCACGATAAGACAATCCAGCTTCACGAAGGCCGATGATTCTCCCCCGTTCAAACTCTGTAAGTTGTTCAAATCTCGCTCTCTTTCGTTGAAGAGGCATAAGTAACGATTGAGCTAACGTTTACCACTAGCAGATAACCATACACGCGTCGCTACAGCCGTCTATTTATTCGGATCTATCCGCCGTTCAGAGTGCACTGCTCAGCATACGCATGAGCTACGGATTTGAAATTCTAATCATTTGCATATCATGCGCTAATTTGCATTTCCTAAAAATTTCAGCTCACTCGCGTAAGTCCTTCATGGTATTGCAATTTTCACAAACATGAGTTTATTATTATTTCTGGTGTATGTTTTGATACTTTTCTGTTAATCAGATGCACATGCCAATATTCAGATTTTTTTTTTTTTTTGCTGACCACACAATAAACCAGCAATATAAAGGATTTCAAAAAATAAAACGATTCATTTTCATATAACGAATAACTCAATTTGACATGAATTATTTTTCTTTCATAAATTTTTGGAAAACAAACTGAAGAATTTAGCGTTTTATAGCTTTTGCCTGGAGAAGGGAAACGTACCAAGGTTTTTTTTATGTGAATAGTGGATATGTGTACAAGCCGGCCCTGTAGTTTAGCTTTAGAAAAAGTTTTCAAAATGCTCAGGTTATACATGGAAATATAAGGTAAATCAAATTCTCATTTAAAAACAAAAGTAAAAATTGTAAAAGAAATTTATTTTCAACAAATCATGATTGAAGGTCAGTTCTTGAATTAGTTAGAGAAAAGGGGGTTTAAATTTATAAGATCCACTTAATATAAGATAAAGTCCTAAAAAAGTCAATCAATAATGATGTACACACAAGGCAAGGCAAAGGCTGTGCCAATTCTGGAGTTCATGGGGAGAAATATCCCCCTACTTCCAGTTACATATTTAAATTAAAAATGAAACACACTAATTATGATAAACAGACACATTATAATAGTCAGAAACTGGATGCAAATGCAATGGGTGGAGTTAGGACACTGGTTCACTAGAGAAGCAAAAAATCCGTTTCCTATTAATTAAAAAAAAAAAAAAAAAAAAAGCGGAGAAAATGACGCAGTGAAGTGCGGTGGATTACCTCTATGGGCTTCGTGGAAATGATCGGTAATTTTGAACTGCTACCCTGGATTATGGCAGGTGAATTTAACAATCGGAAAGTTAATGAAGTTTTTTTGGAAAGATAATGTGATACCATTTCTGTGATCTATTTCCGATTTGATTGTAATCAGGAAGGTTATTAATTTGCGGGTTATTCGCACTATGAATGTTTTCGAGAAACTTTGCTGAAAGTTTTTTCACATGAACTACGATGCGCAGGAAGCAGAGTTCTTCACGGAGAAATTCTCTACAGAAATGGAATAGAATGAACACTGTCAAGAAGTTCCAACAAATGGATATATGGTGCAGAATAGCAAGACTGAAACCAATTTAATTACTTCAAGCTGAAAAAATTCAACTGGTAAGTGCAAAAGCATACGAAAACCGATTTTAATTGATAGAAGTCTATCATAAAATCATACATAGCAATAATTTGCTTTTATTCGAATGAACAAATGATAAAATCATCAGGAAACCTAGTGAGGCATTTAAATCTGATTGTGTTTAAAGAGTTCTTAATAAAAAAGATGGATTTATAATGTTTTAGAGTGTTTTAATGATTTTGAGATTAATTCATGAATTTCTCTCTAAGAACATAAGAAGTTTTACACCATAATATAATTTCTCATTTATGCCATTTGAGTGATTCCTAAAAGACAATAATGCCAGTTTATCAGGATAATTAACTGGCAAAATTAGGCCAAAAGCATCTTAGATTAGTATGAACAGCAAGAACATGCCATGGAACACATGAAATGACTCAAACCACCAGATTTGAAACAAACTAAAACTCAGAAATTTGAATTAATTGCACAAAAACCTTTTCCTATTTTTGATCAAAGATTTAGTCTAATCATTTAAATAACTTTTTAAAACTATTATCTGATACACATTTGAGCAATTAATTGTTGAAGAAAAATACATGAAAATGTTAAATTTTTCCAGCTGATAAAATTAAACTATACTAAAATCATTTCTATCTTTTATATCAAGATATCAATAAAAGATAATATATTTCAGAAGTATCAAAAATTGGAAACAGGTAAAAATGAAGTATTACCAATTAAAATCAAAATTTGTAATATCACTTATAAAAAAAATCTAAATAGTTTTGATAAATTTCTTACTTGTGGAAGTTCTATGTATTCAAATGCTGGTACAACAAATGCAGTCTTTTGATTAAAAGTGGAATGTTTTAAATAAGCAGCAAATTTTTGTTGAAAATCTGGTGAAGGTTGAAAATCTGCATCCAATAGAAACATGTATTCAGATTTTACTTGTCTGTAAAAAAAAGGTAAATTAACATACAAATACTAAATTGACTTATAATTTAATCAATACACAGACAATTTATTATTTGAATCATTTGATAAATGAAGATCTGTGATTATAAAAGCTTAGAATTTAAAGAATTCGTATCTTTGATTAATGCATATTTTTACATATAGTGTTAGATATATAAAATTGCGATAATTGAAATAGTAATAACTTTCACTGAAAAACAAATGGAAATTACTTAAAAGTGTATGCAATCAAAAAATGTATAGTATTCATATATGTTTGCAGATTATAAAAAAAATAATAATGGACACACATCAACAAATTAAGAGAAAAAAAAATTACATAAGTACATTGGATCCTAAATGTTTGTTACTGAAGAGACTTTAAATCGATTATTTACTTCTGATAATATAGCCGATAAAACTCTTAAGTCTCATATTTTTCTATCAAGGGTAACAGAAAATAATATTATTGAGCATGAATATCCTGTTGAGTGTAAGAGAATCAATGAAAGCAGAAAATTTGCTGAATCTTATTTCTGTATGATGGAAAACTCTAATAAATACAAAACTGCTCAAAATATCCGACTTTAATTCTCAGATGGCAGTAACATTACCTTTGTAATTTTTTAGCATGGATTTGAGAGAGAGCACCAAAATTATAGAATCCCAGATTAATGCAGTCTTTCAAGTAGAATTATTATGTGTGAGTAAAATTAGTAAAAGTTCTTTATTATCTCAATTCTTTATTTGTTCTTTCCATTTTATATACTTACAAAAAATTTCTCACATAACAAATTTATTATAGAAGTTCAACAAACTCTTCATGAATTTGACAATAAAGATATTGATGTCTTTCTTGTATGATTGTAGCCATTTTGGAGTTTTTAAAATTAGAAAGCAAATTGTTTGGCTAAGGAAAATATTAAACTTTAAATTAATTCTAATATTAATAGTACTAAATCCTAGTTAAAATTAATGCATGAACAATATTAATTAAAAAACTGAATGAATGATATTTAAACTCTTACATTACGTGCTACACTAAATTAATAGTTATATACACAAAATGAAGAATAAACATTTGTTTTTCTAAAATTCTGGAATTATAAAATTTTAATTGATTATGGAAATTTCAGATCTTATTTTTTGATTGGTATCAAAAGGTGGTACACGTACTATTTTTTCTGGTAAAAAAAGGAGGGGGGGGAATTAATTAAAACTTATTATACATTTAAAATTTTCTTCTTTTCTTGTACAAAAAAAACACATTTTATAATTTCTTTTTGGGAAATCAAATCAATTTCAATAACTTTTGAATAACAATAGCAATAGACAATCTATGCAAATACAAGTGCTTCGATAACAGCTGCATTAGAACAAAAAAAATATATACTATAACACAAATTCATCTTGTGATTTTGATAAACTCATTAAATATATCAGCTTTTTTATAAACCTTAAAATTTGATACATTCGTAAAAATCAATTTTCATGTAAACTGCCTTTCCTTTTTTTTAATTTTACAAACAGATTTATAAGATCTTTGATAAGTAACTAACATTAAAGAAGATAATTTTAAAAAAATCTGGAAAACAACAACACCATCCCGCAGTAACTTAATACTTAAATTATTAATAAACATTAAAATGTATACAACTTTAAAACTTCTTTATTACTTTAATGCAATATTTCTTAGAGCATTGATGGGATAATCTTCATTTTTTGAATCTCCAAAAACTAATGTAACATGACTTGATGAAGCAAGTTTGATGTTTTTTAGTTTCTTTTGTATATAGAGTCTGGAAAAAATGATTGAAAATTATATCAAATAACATAATTGATTAAGCTTATACTATAAGAAATAACATAAAATAAAAAATCAAACATAAATACTTAAAAGAGGAGGGCTCATGCACTGGAAATAATATTTACCAAGCAATGAAAAGAATTAAATTCCTTTAATCATAAAAATAACTGATTAATTTCTTAAATTTTTTTTTGTAACAATGCAAAAATTTTATACAAGTAATTATCACAATAATGGTACAGCTTTGACTATCCAAATTCAACACTGTGAAAATTAGGGTTTTATTTATATGCAAAAACATGTACATATGTATGTTTATGAAGACAAACATACATTTGTACACCAGAATATGTATATCTATATAAGTAATAATGTACTGGTATGCTCAAGGCTATACATGTTAATGTATGCATATGTGTAATTTTATGTATTCATGCATGCAATTGTTTTCATGCAAAAAGAAATTATGAACAAGTTTCATTATAAACACATTAGGTGTATCACATTTTTTCATAGAAGTCCTGACAAAAATTTAAATAGACATACTGGTAAAATTCATACTGGTAATATTCACATTGAAATACACTTAATCATCTATAGGGTGTATAGATGATTAAGTGTATTTCAATGTGAATATTACCAGTATGAAGTTATCTTTTTCTTTTTTTTTTTAGCTAGATGGGATATTTAAATACTCCAGTATAAAACTTCCCATGCTTCAAGCAAAATTTTCATTTTACTACTTTATAGCCTTCATTGTATCAAAAATAATATAGGTTTTTCCTTTGATTTTATATTAATAATAGAAAATATTCTGTCAAGTGTAGCACTTTTAAGATAAAGAATAAACTCTACAATATTGCAATAGCCTTAAGCATTTATTGTTTAATTCAAAAAATATTTATACTTTTTTTTAGACACAGGAATGTTTTCTAAATCATATACAAGTAAGTAAGTAACGTTTATAAATAAAATTTGCTTGTTCGAAGATGTGTAGAGAAAAAATTAAACATGATGGATAAGAGAGTTAATCGAAAAAAAAAACAAGGAAAAGTTTGGAAAATCTAGACATTTTATTTTAGCTTAACTAAATCATAACATCAAACTATTGATGCAAACAAGACAAAACATGTTTTAAATTACTCCCACCATATTCTGATACAGCTTGTAATCTAAAAATAACATTTACAATTGTTGAAAGCAACTTATATCTTGAAATACTACTCATGTAACATCATATGCAATCTTTAGTAGCAATGACATGAGATCACAGCGACCAACATTTTGAAATAGCACTCAAGTCAAAAATCATATGATTTCACATCCAGGGATCATATGGGCCCACCAGTAAAAATGTGTGGGCTAATGATAATTTCATAAAAAAAGCTATGAAGCACATACCTTATATAAATTTCATTTGGTAAAGAAATTCTATCTTGCATGAAAACTGTTGTTTCAAAACAAAGAGATGTTTCCCAAAGAATGGAAATGGTGGAATCCCAAACAAAGATGTAAGCTGCTTATCTCATTAAACATAAGTGACACACAAATGAAGGCTGGAATAAAACTATACCAAACTGCTATGTAAAGATCTTACTCATATTACTAAACATGCAAAACATTTCAAGACAAAAGCTGCATTTAATATGCTATATTAAAATTACACATGTCAGCAGAAAATGGTGATAATAATAAAATATTTTGCCTTGATTATACAGATAATTAAAAATCTGAAAATTTGGCAAAATTCTGATAAATAGATTTGTTGGAAGCAGCTAGATACAAGTGAATTTTTATATAAAACTATATATATTAAACTACTTCATAGAATTTATGGGGAATCACTAATCTAATATAAACTTTTAAAAATGTACCTTTGCAATCATTTGAATCATCATGCAAATTATTTTGTTATTACCTTTGCCATTCATAAGCAGATCTTTCCGAGCGCTTAGTTGTTACATATATTACTAAAGATACGGGACCTTCCCATAACTGAAGACTTCTTTCTAGAATAGCCAATCTTTCCATAGATACTTGGGTCACAAGAGTAATCAAATGATAGTGATCTTTAATGCTAAATACAAACATCAAATTAAAAAAAATTACTAATATAATACTGTGTAAGTTAAACAATGAGAAAAACATACACAAAATTTATGCATCTTTATTTAAGTTTATATATTTCAACACATTACTTTTCATTTGATGAAACAAAAGCATTATTTTCAGATTTTATAGAAAATACTTGTGTCTTCAAAAAATAATATTCTGCAAGATTTTATTTGATAAAATGGAAAAAATAAAATTGACAAAAAAGTTTAGACTTCTAACTAGCTATTAAAAAAATGTATGTTAATATAATAGCATCTCTTCAGCATTTTTTCTGTATATTAACTTCATCTTTTGTTTATAGAGGGTGACAAGAGAAACTGTAAAAATTTTTTCCTGAAAGCCAGACTACTAATTATTTTAGTTTCTTGGCTTTCTCCATACTGAGAATCACAGTATGTGTACAATATACTTTATTTAAAACACTTTCACCAGTTATTTAATATGAAAAGAATAATATATTTTTATGACATATAATTAGAAAAAGAAACAGAATGAGCTTCCTCCAAAAATCTATTAAAACAGTATATTAAAGTAAACACTTGAATTATTACAAGATAACCACTTTTACTAAAATAAATAAAGATCAATTATTTAATTTAAACTATTTTTAAGAGTGACATTAACTTTTTTCTAAAAAACAGATTTTCATGATTAATTTTAACAACTGTCTACTTCGTTCTTAAGAAATTTTTTGAAAAGAAACAGCAAAACGTCATGAAATGGAGAACGACAATTCTTCCTGAATGTGTTTTCAAAAGCGACATCGTACCATTGAATTTTATTTTTCCTCTATAAGTAAACATATAATGAAAGCCCAATTGATGAGCAGAATTAGTAATTAAACACACAAATAATAAATTAAATATGCATTCCAAGCATATGCTAAAGAATAATTGATTAAATAACTTAGCCTTAATTTTCAGTAATTAAATGCATAAATAACAATTGCCAATCTATGCAAATGCTAACGGATTGTAAAATTAGGTTTAAGAAAACAATGTAAGTTTAATACCTAACAAATCATTATTAGTAATAAATAATTCATAAAATATTAAAATCAACATTTTTTTAAATCGTCTGTAGCAAATAGCACAAGTACAAATAATAGCATGAGTACAAGCAGAGCACAATTAAAAGACATACACCACATACTAGTGAATGACACATTTAAATATGAAATCATAAACTGCGCAGCTCCTCATAAAAAAACGGGATGTAAAGTTGCCGTAAAATGAGTAGCGATTCAAGCCACAAAGCATGTTTGCCTACAAAATCCCCGATCGCGCGCACATTCTTGGCGCAGCATGCTCTCAGGCAATCTTTTCTAATTTTTTAATATTTTTACGAATTTCCCTGACTGAGATCAATAAAATTTCCTGATCTTTTCGCTGATTTCACTGACATTTCAGTTCTGTTACCATCTGGCTGTTGTTACCACCATGTACAGAACAGTACAATTTCTGAATTTTTTTTTTTTTGCACAAACATAGTTAAATAAATAAATGTTTACTGTGATTAGATCACATAAATTGACATTGGAATGGGACTATGGAAAATGCTATACATAATTTTTACTAAATGTTAATTGTTTAAAGACAATTCTTGAATTTATATATTAAAAATGAGTTTTAAATAAAAGGTGCTTAAAAGATTGAAATAGGTAATTTTTAAAAGTTTGAGATAAGTGTTAATGAGGAATTCTCTATTTTAAAACAAAATATATTTAAAAACTTTTTATTTCATGGTATAGTCCGAATTAACTGAACAACAAGTCAAAAACCATCATTACATCTAAACCAATAAAGAAAAAATACAGTACGAAACAATGGGCTCGCATGCAAAAATTTTTAGAACTACAGTTACAATTCTTTTATCACAAAATCTGCATTACATTTGTGAAAAATTATTTATGCACTTTTAAATACATATATATATTTTGAATAAAAAAATCACTGACTTAAGTTAATGATATTATTTTCCAACATAAAACGGAATTCCTATTATAATGTAAAGGTTATAATTTCATACTTTCTAGAAACAGACCAATAGCTCTGGAAATGCATTTAAAAATTGAATTGAAAGTGAGTGTAGTATAACTTACATGTTGAAAAAATGGATCTAGTTAAGGCACTGCAATAATTGAGATAGAAAAGCTTATTATCAAGAAAAAAGATAGTTTCCTCTTTGAAACACATGAAAGCAATCCATGATTTTCGATTTATTCTATATTAATTAAAATTACCTATATGTGTCAAACGTTACATTTTATGACGTCTTCTAGAAGCATACATACTCCAATTTATAAAAGACAAATGCGATTTTTTAAAATTCATTACTGTCTCTGTCATAATGTCTGGCATTAATATTTTATTATCAACATTTATATTATTTACACACTACATTATTATGCTACAATTATTTTTCTTTCAGATAAAAAAAGTGTAATACACAGTTTTTGCAAAATTATAAATTGTATTAAATATAATAAGAAAATTACGAATTTAGTAAATTTTCACAGAAGTAACAAAATTTTGATTATCAAAATGTGTCTAGAAAAATAAATTCAATATATATATATATATATATATCCTATTTAACTTGTATCAATCATAAACCTTCACAAAACTTCACTAAATATTTTTTTGTTTTAAAGACAAATTTGTACATAATATTTTTATTTTGTGAAATTAAATAAGATTATTTTTAAGATAAATCGTGTGGAAAAGGTGTTAAATATACAATTATGATATCCTCGCATATGACTAAACAATATAAAAAAATAATGGAGATTAAGTTAAATTTTAATTATGTCACAAATTAGAATGTATAGCTAGTTTAGAAAAATAAATTTCGAGCTATTTAATAGTTTGATGTCATAGATAAAACAGAATAGGAGCATCATGAATATACATTGACAAAATACATAAATAAGTTATATGCACAATATTCCTATTTTTTGCTATTAATTCTATACTATTATCCCAAGCTAAACCAGCTTAAATGCTTAGAACTAATTTAATAACTTAAAAGTGAGTCATTTTTAACAGCTTGATACATTTAATTTATTCAGAAAACACTAATTAGTTTAACATATTATTTTAATGGTTAGTCTTTGTAAAGGATAAATAAAAATATATTTAAATAAGAAATGAACGTATTAGAGTGTAATTAAAAAAAAAAAAATTTTTTTTAAATAAAAGTTTTAATTGTTATGAAAGCAAACAAATACAAAATATTTATTTATATATTTTTCTGGATATTTTTTAAAGGACAGTTATGTAATAAAAATATAAAAACAATAACAATTCTACAATTTGTTATCACTTAAGTTCCTTAATTTTTTTATATCCTATAATCAAAAATACTAATAAGAAAACAGCACATGAGATATATCTTTGCTAACAAAACAGAGAAATAAAGAAACAATTTTGTCAGAAAAAATTACTTAGAACCAAGAAATTAAATTATATATTTTTTCTTTGAACTGGAAAGTATAACCTTTGTACTTTTAAATATTGATGCTTAACTTTTATTTCTTCATTAGCATCAAGAAATAAGAATGATAGTAAGGTTTATATTTTTATGGTTAAACATGCATTAATATAGAAATGTCTCACTGTAAATGTTTGGAAAAAAATTTAAAAAATATGTTTCTAATATACCTTTTATTATTAGCCTTAAAAATTTCTTCCGTTTTACTTTTCAAGGAAGGATGAGATTTAACAATTTTTGCTGGGCAAACATCAACTATTCTCTTTTTTGGGATATAAGATGAAACTAAAATAAAATGAGAAAATTATATTTGAGGATAAATAATGCATCTTATGTTTTTATATAACATTATTTTAACAATAAGCAGATAAAATTAGTTACATCAATGAATGCACAAAATAAATGAAAATTAATGAAGGCTTAAACCATAATAATGAGTATTACAATTTAGTTATATCAACATATTTCTCATGAGTAATAAAATAATATTTAGATGTAATTGTATGATCCTGAGTTAAAAGAAGCACATAAAGTGCATAAAGCAATACAATATAAAAATTCCTAGAGAAGATTGAATTTGTCATATTTAAAAACAAAAAATTATGAATGCAAATTTTTTTTCCCTTCAGAAAGTTAAAATTTTTGTCAGTGTTAACAATGTTTTACAAAATTATTTGATATACAATAAAAATGACAGAAAAATAGCAAAAAATTACTTTTCAGCAGTTTAAATATATGCATAGCAACTGAATTCAAACATAAAATATCATATAAGTTAAATAAACAATATAATATGAGAATAATGATGTAAAAAGTGTCATGTTTAATAATTAAATACTAGAATTTAAAATAGCATGTATAAATATTATAAAATTCAAGAAATAGTCATTCTTACCATGAGGAATTAAAATTGGATCAGTAAAGTGAATACTACCGGTATAACCATAACACATTAGCATTACAGTAACACTAATTATAGATGACTGACTTGCAGAGAAGCTGATACTTTTCATAGTGAGTGGGTCTATATTTGAAGGAAACTGTATCCTAAAAGCAGAGAATTTGTAAATAATATAATTATTATAAAGTAAAAGCAAAATCAAAGTGATTTTTTCAAAAAGTCTAATACAGGTAATAAAAATTACACACAAGGAGACTAATTTTTACCACCCATAAGTTTTAAAGTGAAGAATATATTATTAACATGGCATTTAATAAACTAAATTGTAAATGGAGTTCAGTAAAGAATACCTACTGAATAGTTTCAAAGGATCCATCATTCAGTTTAATTAAAGCAAGTGCTCCAAAGGAAGCAGCTATTGCCTACATGAAATAAAGAAAATAAAATCAGCTATTTCAGTAGTAATTTTTCTATAAAAGAAATTTTATCAATATCAACTTATGGTAAAAATTTAATAATTATTACAACAGCCTTTTACACTGTAAATTTAAAATTAAGAGTTTTCAAAAGAACCTTTCGAACATGCTTTCTATCTCATTAAATAAATTCATAGAGTTAAATAAAAGATTAGAAATAAGAATTCCACACATATGAAGAAACAATACATATCTACACTTTCAAATATATATCTAGTTATTCTAGTTATATTTTTTATCTCTTGCAGTTTTTGTCCTATATAAAGAGAGGAATGATAGGTAAAATTTAATTGTAATATCTATAACAATGGTATAGTTTCACTGCTGAAAGTGTTTACATATAAAAGGGAAATAATTTACTTGGGGTTCCAATTGATCTGCTGTAGCTGTAACAGAGAATTCAAGGCCATTTATAGACAATTCTTGCGAAAATGTCACATACTGATAAACAGCTCTTATACCATCAGATTTACAAACAGTGCTAAATCCCTGAAAAATATTACAAATGATGCTATTTGGATATCAATTATATACAAATTAAAACACTTAAAAATCACAAAGAAAAATTTCTATTCATCCAATATATTTTACATTTTATTTTCTTATAACTGAAAATTTATTATCACAAGTTTTACTCTTTTATAAAATTTATAAATTATTTCAAAGAAAGATAATTAGTTTAAGCAAGCAATAAAGTAAAGGGCAAAATGGCCTAAATTCTTAATAAACAGAGGATTATTTTACTACATTTAAAAAAAATGTTCAAAAATGAATACTATAAGTACAATACTTTTTAATCATGCATCCATATTTTTTCATGAAATTTTTTAAGAAGTAAAAATTTACTTTAGGTAACATTTTATAAAAAACATTGAATAAAACTGAAGAAATAAACTGAATAGAATTTAAATATTTAGTACACATATATTTTAATCATAAATTGAATAAGATAACAAAATAAACACTATTTAAAAAAATTCCTCACAATCCATAATATAAGTAATGATTAAGGAAGAGTACTGTATGAGTAACATTTAATAAAAAATGAGTGTTACCTTAAATTTCAGCTATTAATAAATAACACATAAAGTATTTTTTAGAAGCATTACATTTAATGCATAATGTAAAAATATGATTATACATATAAATTAAATATGATTTTTTGAAAAGTAAGTTTTTTTACAGAAAACGAAAATCCTGTAAGATACAATTGATATTATGAAGAAAGTCTAGATTACACACAAATGATTTGATTTAAACTTCATAAATGAAATGGAATCAGTACATTTTAGACTATTAATTGTAAAAGAATTACATATTTCAGCTTTTGTGAGGATAAATCTTAAAACACCTAATAAAATTAAAAGTTCCAGGGGCTTAAAAAAAATTAGATTCTTTTTCTATATAAATGTGATTAAGGGTTTGTTTGTAATGTTAATATAAAAAAAACATTGCACAATAGACAGGTGCAGTTCTTATTGATAACTATATTTTCTAATTTCTTATCCCTCAGTTTAAAATTTTGAAATGCCAGTGATAAAAATTTAGCCAATATTACAATCAAGATAAAGTTACCAGTTATAATGCCCTATTAATACAATGTTTTTTTTCCTTGCCTTCAAGCATAACTGATATAAAAAGAGATTCTAACATTACAGGAAAAAAACATAATAATAAGGAGAAAAAAAAAAATTAAAATTTTTTTTTTTTTTTTTTCTCAAATAAAAGCAATATTTTAAGAATTTAAATACATTTATAAGATGTAAATAAATATAATATATAGAAGTAATAGGAATAGGATATAATTATAATATATAGGAGTGATTTTTTTGGGGATTACTTTTATTTTAATTAATTTCATTGGAGAAAATAACTGAGTTACAAGCATTTTGACTTATGAGGTGTTTCAAGGTATCACTATTATAATTAACAAAGATGGTTTGATGCAAATTAAAAAGATCTTAAATAAGACTGTAAAAATGAAACATCACAATATCCACTCTTTTATGACAAAAATATTAAACAATGATCAATTTTTATTATACACAACTTAAATAAATTTAAGAGAGAGAAAACAACAACAACAACAACATTGAATTGCTAAAGCAACAAATATCAATTTTACCTTTGAACATAATGTCCATTTTTGATTAAAACACCGAATATCTGTATCCCATCGTGCATGATCCATCCACCATCCCGTAAGAGATATTTCATCACTTGAAATCACATGACTTGACAATACATTAAGAACTGAGCGCATATTCCAAAAAATAAAATCTTTTTGTGAATAATGTATTTCATTAGTTTTGTCCCTAGGGAAGGAAAAAAAAAAATATTTTTTTAATCTCAGTCTACAAATTATCCAAGGTCAATTTTTGGCTTAGATAACTTTTTTTTAATGAAAATTGCTAAAGTAGAAAATATATCAGAATATGAATTAAAAATTTTTTTTTTTAATAATCTGTTCAAATATAAAGAAAATATGAAGTAAAAAACCACATATCTGTAATTATATTCTTTTTAAGTAAGTTACTTCACAACTGATTTTGCAAACAAAAATTAATATCTTTATTTGAAATTAACATAAATCTGTATAGATATTTCTATCATGTTTAGATTATGTATATATAATGAACAATTTTCTCAGTTCACTTTTTCATTAGATATATAAACTTTTTAAAATGATATATTTAATTGAAAAAAACAATCAAATTTTTCTTAAAATTTAATATTAAGATTACTTAAGTGCTTTTAATTGAAAAAAAAAAAAAAAATACCCATGAAATTATTCATCTTATGATTGTATTCTACAAAAATTGTCTATGATTACCATGTTTAAGTTATAGAAAGCTTTTATCAATAATTCTGAATATTATAATAAGATATTTAAAATTTTAACACTTTTACAAAACAATCAAAACAAAATATTATTTAACTCAGAGAAAAGTTTAATTAGTTTTTAAACATATTAAAAATTAATGAATGAGCAGCTATTTATGGTTTACTATGTAGATATATGAAAACACTCAACTAATATGTAAATACTTAACACATTATACAAAAACTATGCAAGATGAAAAAATAAAACTTTATTATCTTATATATTTTATTACCTCAATTATATTACTATTCATTTATTAACAAAGTTTTCTTTTAATACAAATTTATTCATAACATAATACATACAAAAAGTTTAAAATAAATAGATATTTAAAATGGAAATTAAGTATGTTAATATAAAACTAACTTTTATTGTTCTAACAACAAAACAAAATATTAAAAAAATTTAAGTTTATAAATATTATTAATATAAATAATTAAATGATTGTGAATGATTTTGACAAAATTCATTAATTATAAAAGATTTGCAAATATGACATTAGATACAGCAAGTAATATCAACTCACATAAAACAAAATTATAAAATTACATTTAATCTTTCTTAGCTATGATTTTAACCAAATTTTAGTTGAGAAAAAATACTATATCTTTTTAAATAAAAATTTTTATTAAAATCATACCATATTTTTTCTTCTTCAGCAAAAAACCATGCAAGATGAATGTATATAATAAAAATTGAAGCTAATGAATGAAATAAAATAACACATAAAATTATCTGAAATGTATTTGTTTGACGAAACGTTCTTTTCCATTTTGCAACAGAAGTCATGCTGTTTATTAAAATACTGTGCTGACAATAAGACATACATATGATTTGTTAAATAATGTAATTTTTGCTACACTTTAATCTTTTATAAAGTAATTTCTTTTCTTGCATACTTTGAGTGTTTACGATTGTCGTTAACTTAGCTATTTATATAAAATAAAATATCTACGTATATAATATACTCATTCAAAATTCAAGCCAGTTAAAAATAATTGTTAGGATAATTTCTAGAACTTTTTCAGGGGAACATTTTCAGAGGAGTCAGTATCATTCCCGAACGATAACTTTTGTTCTACATTAATAATGTAAATAAACAAAGGCTTTTTATTGTGTCTGCTTAAATACATAGTTTATGATTCAGTCAAGAGATGGCAGCACTATGGTTGAAAAAGAATAATTATTTTTTAACTGTGTGCTGAAAAATACACCAGTATTTATTTGATACGGTTTGACACTGAAACTCTCTGAGTTTGAGATAATAGCAAAATCAACTATAGTAAGAATAATTACTTATTCTTTATTCGACATAGAAACCTTCGTCTCTGGCTATGTTTCTCATTATACGTGTAGGGTCTTCCTTAATCTAATAAAGTTTATTCATGAATAAAGATTATAAATACCGAAAAGGAATTTGGTATACTCAGTTATATTAAAGAATTTTATTTAAATTACTTTTGTTTATATATTAAAAATTAAAAAAAAAGATAAAATGCAATTTTTAATTGAAATAGTTTCTAAGATACCCAGGTATAACTATGAATATGTATACATTCAGAATTCAAGATTTAACATTTTTTATCTTTTTTTTAAAATTAGTTTTTTAAAAATTTTAATTTTAATTAAAAATTAAATTTAAATTAAACGTTCAATAGCATTTTTCAATATAAGTATCATTTAATAATGAAAGAAAGTTTGATTTTTTATTTAAAAGTTATGTTGCGAAATAAACTCTAAATTACGAAATATTAAAACATATATATATATATATATTTTTTTGTATTTTTTCACAGAGATCTTAAAAATAAAGACAGAATTGCCAGAATTCCAGTATTTTTTAAAAAATCTGTTGCAATAGTTAAAAGAGTTTACTTTAATAAAAGAACATAAAAAAATAACACCAATAAGAAATCTGCCAACAAAAATGTATTAAATTAGTATGTTCCCAAATTCGAACATTGAGGGGGGATTACAGTACGAAATTACAAGTTTTACTAAGTCATAATTTCTCATTCATATTCGCAGCTTATAAATTTTCTCCACTCTCCAATTTTCACCTGCAGCGTTAGTTTATGTTGCTAGAAAATTCATATTTATTTGGAAATGAAGCCTTTGATTTGATGCTTTTAGAACCTGTACAGGAGGTACAAGAAATTCTAAACTTCATCTCCCTTTTTTTTTTTTTTTTTTTTTTTCATTGGAGAGGCACATGTATATTAGAATCCCAACTTTAAAATTATTAAAATTTTTTTTCTTTGTTACGAATTTTCAATCTCTTTATTTAATTATATTATACCAGATATCTCGCATTCTTCAATAGGCAATTTTCAATAGTAAAAGAAGTCATTGATTATTTTAACATAGGACCTGGTAATTAGGAATTTGCTATGGTTAATAATCGCCAATAACTCCAGGAAGGAATGTACTGCATGAAAAGTATTTTTTCCATTAAGCTAGATTTCCAATAAAAATTTATAATAAAGAAATAAAATAAAAAAAGAAAGATTATTTTTCTGTAATATTTTTTGCAAGATCTCTTTTTTAGATAGTAAGAGGTTTATATTTATGATAATTATTTTAAATAAAATTTAGCATATCAATGATTTATTGTATCGATGTATTCCTTGTTTATTTCCCTTACTGTTGTTATCTGTGATTATTATTCTTATAAAAAGCTGTAAAATTTTTACTTACATAATCTTGATAATTTAATTTGTTTTTTAGCAAAATGTTTTTAAAATTTTAATTAGAAATGCTATAGTTTGCTAGTTTGCGTATATGAACATGATTTAAAAAGAAATTCATTAATTTTCTATTTATTGCAAAATATATTAAAAACAACGTCCTTTTCACCTGTTTGAAAATTGGAAACATGCTAGAAATAATGTAGAATTTTTTTGGAAGTTTTATATTTTCATCATTATTTTAGATAATAATCAGATTAAGATAATTTTTATTAAATTTCAGTACAAAATAATTAATGGGAAAAAAAGATATTAAAATTAAAGTAGTGTTATCATCATGTAGTAGAAATTAAAGTAGTGTTATCATGTATGTAGTAGTAGTAAACATCATTTGAATTAAAAAAAGCTTCTAAAATCATGAAAAAACCCATTAATTTTTTAAAAAAGCATGTGACTTTACTTATTATTTGAAGACTTTGTAATTATTTCTTTCAATATGATAATTTTCTTAGTCATTCGAAGACAACTTGTAAATATATATCGATGGTTGGCGAGGATCAAAAAATTGATTACAAAAAAAAAAAAAAAAAAAAAAAATTTAGTTAAACTTTTTGATTATTATATCTTCATGAGAAGATATTTTTTTTTTTTTTTTTCAGTTCATTCCCGTAGATTGAGGTTGAAAAACTTTGTTCTTTTTGGCAAAGCATGTGACTTTGCAAAAAAAAATGTTAAGATTTATTACCAGCAATTTTTTCAAAAGGTTTTATGAAAAGAAAGTAATTAAAATACGTTTTAAAATTCAGATTTTTAAGCCAAAATTTGGAGGGAAAAAATTCAACGTAAAATTGAACCATATTCAAATGAATAAGTATAAGATATTAAGAATTCACATGGCATGTATTATCAGAAGATTGCGAGAAGAAACGTAATACCCACAAATGATGCAAGATAATTATTTGTGGGAAAAGTTTACTGCAACTAATAAAATAGATTAATGTAAATGGTAAATACAGTAAATGATGTTACAACAATTAATACCATTATTAGCGATAATAATAAAAGTTGACACAATTAATAGCTATGTTATGTATGTCTTACACGGTCATCACATTAATTGTCGGCCTCGATTAATCAAACCTAGAGATTCAAAGGTAGTAGAAGAGCCACTGGAAATTTTTATCACACGATCCAGAGTAAGAGATAGCAGCCCTGCCATTTATCGCTGTTTTAAGGTCTCCCACAGAAAGAAAGAAACTAATGCTTTTAAATTAGGTAAACGTGGAGGCCAGGCAACAGATTCATCACATTCAATCTATTGAGGTGTCAATTATTTAAGAATATTTGAGCTAAAATACACACAATTTTCTTACTTGTTTTGCAGCGTTGTGCAGGAGTGATGTAATGTTAGGGTGGCAGACAAAATGCTAGGAGTCCTTGTCCCGATAAAGCCCTTTTCCATGGTACAGTTTTTTATTTTATTTTTTAATAATTTAGTAGGTAAGCATTAAAGATTTAATTTTTTCAAATGCTATTTTGAGCTTATTTCTAATTTCCATCCACCTGTTACACATAAAACCATAAAGTTATTACCAATGGCGTGGCATATATATATAAATGCACCGAGCTAAGATATTTACTCTTATATTCTTGTTTCCGGAAGGAACATTCCATTATTTTTTAGAATTTTTGGATGACCTTTAGGAATTGCTCATCCGAAAAATAATTTAGCGTCAACAGTCACGATAAGACCAGGGAATACATCCCCTGCAAAAATTGCCCCAAATCTTTCCTAACACCTAAGCACATTATAGAGTGCCCAGCACTCACTCCCCATGTTTTGCAATTAGGTATGGTGTGCCAATCGAGGCCAACTTAAGAGATGTCCTGTATAGTGAAGCGGCGCCGTTGCTAGCCGTCGCTATCGTGAAGACTTTTGACTTGATCTAACTTTAATAATAATATTTTAAAACCATGGACACGATAACAACAACAACTACTACAACAGTCAAGATTCTTAAATACGTAATTAACACGCGTGTCACGCGTCAAGGGAAACTACTTATCTCTACGAATTATTTCGATACCGCTCAAAAACTGGCCAACATTAAGACAAGCATGGGTATTAAGGTAATTGTATCTTTCTACCCCCAAAAAATAACCATGAGTTTTCTGATTCATGGTATACCATTAGTTACGAAATTGACAGAATTATCCAATGAACATCTTCTTCTTCATTGGCGCAACAGCCCCATTTGTCTACTAGCAGATTACGAGACAGAGGATGTTTTCTTTTTGCAGCCCTATGCACAACGGTCATATTAGTCAAGGACTTACAGGTTTAAAGCGGAATCCGAACCACTACAAACATCCATGACACCGCCGGGACTCGAAACCGAAACCTATGGCACCAGCGACCAGGCCCTAGCCAATCAACCGAAGGAAGAAAATAAATTTTCTTCTACTAAACTTCGAAGAAGATTTGTCGGCAATAGAAACTTCAAATCTCCTCCCCCAAGATTTGGTAACTATACTAGGCTATATAATGTCAGAAAATTGTAGCTAACTAGACAAAATTGAAACATTACTTGGAAAATTTTACCCTAGCACTCACTTCACTTGGACAATCATTAAGAACACTTTCCTATTCTCCAATTACCACACAAATATCCGGTATCAAGAATAAAAAGAAATTTAAAACGAGAAAATCTGGATAATTCTTACAAGAATTTGACAATACAACTTTTAACCAAATGGAGCAGAGTACTTTACTTCATGTACTATACTCTCTTTTCATCAAAAACGTACTGACCAGTCAAACATAACTACTTAGTAAACTCTACTGGCTCTTTATTTTAGATACTCTTTCTAATTTTTTCTTGTTTAATCTTCTGTTCCCATGTTCTTTAAAAATTTATACATTGTTCAATGAAATATCAAAATCAAATTTTTAATTATGTTCATATTTTTGTAATTCAGGAGACTTTTCTTAACAATAACTAATTTCATTTATCAGATGAACTTATTTATAGAAGAGACAAACTTAACAACACTAGAAGATGAGGTTTGATGATCGCCATCGATTCTTTTATTTTTTGTATTATTATAAATTTCCTAATTCTTTCTCATCCCGACAACGAAATCCAAGCAATCACAAGTCATATTTCTCATAAATCTTTCTCCATCTCCAATATTTACTCTCCAAAAGATGAACTGAATGGCTTGAAGCAGTTCGACAAAAACTTCCTTCCTCTCGTATTATTCTAGGATATTTAAATATTAAACACCCTTTCTTGGTTCTACCTCTTCTAACAACAATTCAGAAATTTTAATAAATTGGATTCTTGACAACCTTTCCACCATCCTTAATACGAGCATTCCTATTCATATTACATTCTGTCTTCCTCTCTCCTAGATTAATTCATCACTAGTGTAGGTATTTATCCAAACATTTCTCTTTGTATATATTTGAACCCGTTTGATAGTGATAATTCCCCAATATAATCATTATACTGCCAAGTTAGTAACCAGCTTAAAAATAATAAACAGGCCATCTGCTGGTCTAAAATTCTTCATTCTCTTTAAGACCATCAAAACTCCTTGCCTTCTTTTGAAACTTATTTTGAGTTACAAGATTTCCTATCAATCATGTTATATAACGACAAGCAAAATTATACTATTGCTCATAAACCCTCATAACTTAGGTAGAATTCCAAGTGTGAAATACTCCTCAATCATAAAAGAAATCTTTTATATAAAGCCTGAACTCTACTTTCCAGAGATTTCTGGATCACATTCAAGAAAATTCCAGTTTCCTGGATCACATTCAAGAAAATTCCAGTTTCCTGGTTATTTGACATGACCGAACGACGCTAACTACAAAACTATATCAATAATTCATTTTTTAAGGAAAATTAAGTAGTATTCTTGTGTTAACTATTTTGCCTTCTTTTTCGGCTACAGAGGTTCTGCGTAGCACCACATTTTCGGTGATTCTTTTCATTTACTACGTTCGGAAACAGTCAAACTTTGCTGATTTCTTGAGGATCTTTCTTATTCTTATTATCTTATTTATTATCATTTTTTCTTATTCCTTTTTAAGAGGATGGATAAATTGAGATAAAGCAGCATACTCGGTCATAAATATCAAAGCACCTTATCAGTCAAGTCAATATTGACAGATAAATGGATGTACTTAAGATAATTTTGCTTTTTGTTTATTGCTGCAATATTGGAATTGTGCCTTATTTCTTCATGTTTTAAGTTGATTTTTACATAGCTTCTAAATTTCGCTTACTTTGTTTACCAAACATATTCCTTTTTTCAGTTGGTTTTTGTAATTCTCTAGCCTAATTAAAAAAAATTACCTAGAGTGACATTTATAATTTTTTTAAATATCTTTATCAGTCTTACAATATTTTTCAATAAGTACTGATGTGAGATCTTTATTACTTTTCGTATGAATAAAGAAAAACTTTAATTAAGCAATTAGTTTTTAAATGTACAACAAACCAAAATTTTGTAACACCTAAAATGAATAAATAGGCTGAAAATATGGAAAATCCTATTTATTTGATGTTATATTATTATTTTATGGAAAGCAGGTAATTAAAGTCCCAATAACACAGTTCAAAATTTATATGACTGAAAACGAGTGCATAGTGTATATTTCAAATATTTGTAAAAATTGCAACATTTAGCAAAACCTGTTATTTTACTAAGTTTTAACGAAAAAATCAGCCCTGAGGCATTAGATTATGAGGAATGAAAATAGATTATAAATATATGAAAAATATTGTTGTTATTTTGTCGATATCGACATAAATTTTGTTGTCACTGAGATATTAAAGTGAATTTATATTTCTCAAAAAACAATATTCTTTACTTGTTCATCTAATTTGAAATCAGGTGTAAAAACAGATAACAGTTTTATGTATATCTAATTTTAAATGAACCATTTAATTTTTCTGTAGGTTAGAACAAAATCTAGGAATATTTATAATAAGAATTATATCATATATTTACACTCAAGAGCCAAAACATTATCACCACCCTTACATTTTGCAATGAACTCGCCTGGATAACGTGGAAGGCACGTGATCAGGTGGAAGGGGTATTTAACTGCTGCTGGAGAGTCTGAAGAATCGTTCTTTCACTTACTTCTGTGTGTGATGGGAAAGGCTGCGGATCTGAGCGACTTTGATAGAGGGAAGATTGTAATGGCTCGAAGGCTCGGAACAAGTATTTCCGAAACTGCACGACTCGTGAGTTGTTCGCGATCTACAGTTGTTAGTACCAGATCAGTTGCACCCTTACATGGCCTCTGTTTTTCCAGCTGGAAATGGAATTTTCCAACAGGACAACGCCCCTTGTCACAAGGCTAAAATTGTGTTGGAGTGGTTCCAGGAACATGATGCTGAATTCCAGTTAATGTCCTAACCGGATCTCAATCCGATAGAACACATTTGGGATGTCCTGGGACGGCAGCTCGGAGTTCAAAGACCACCAATTCGCAATATCTCGGATTTGCGTGACCGTTGCTTAAACATCTGGTACAATCTGTCTCCGGCCATCTACCAAGGATTTGTGGCATCCATGCCAAGGCGGGTTGAAGCTGTGTTGCGCGCCAAAGGTGGGCCAACTCGTTATTGACAGGTGGTCATAATGTTTTGGCTCTTGAGTGTATACACAAATAATTAAAAAAATGTTTTTTAACGACACAGTTTTCATTTATGAATTTCATATTCTAAAATATAATGTTTATCATCTTTAGGTGATAAATGTATCTTATTGACTTGAATGGAATAATTCATGTTTTACGCTTCTAATTAACTTAATTATTCTACATTGTTCATTTTTATGAAATAAATAATTTTTCGAACGAAATTTTTTTAACTACATTTTTTTTTATGCCTTTTGGTTTTTTATCTTCGGTTTTACATCCCTAAAATTTAGATCTAAAACCTTCAGATTAATGTAAAAATTTTACGTGATTTGCATCTTCTACTTTATCCCAAATTTTTTTGTTGATTGTTGATATATTTTTTCTTATCCCAATTAGTTTTTATTGATTATAGGTAAATATAAATTTATATTTTATATTTATTCTTATTTTTTTCTGAAGTATTAAAAAATAAGTCATACCAGTCTCTTTTCTTTATGGGAGCTAATTATTCATATTGGATTTAAACAGAATATTTTTCTTCAGAATCTCTATCAAGAACATGAGTTAATTCCATCAATTTTAATGTTCATTTTTTCAAATACAATTTTAATTCACAGATAGCAGCACTTAAGAGAGTAATTAATTAAATATTGTAATAAAAAAGTGGTACCTCTAATTGTAGCCATCACTTTATTGTAAGAAATAAATATGAAAGAATCAATAATCTATTAAACAATTTAAAAAAATATATGTTAACTTTTTGAATAGATATTTATAAAATGATTTACTTTTGATTATAGTTTTATATAAAATAAATTTAACTTTAATTGATATATATTATGGACAAATTTAAGATAAGTATTGGTACAGCTTATTTTGAGATTGATTATAGATTTAATTTAATGAGATATATAAAATTGATGAAGAAAGAATAATAAGGAAACTAGATCAAATTGAATTAAAAAACAATTAAAAATAGAAAATGAAAATTATATAAAGTATGTTACATATAAAAATTATGCATGTTATCAATTATTAAAAGAAATAAGGCGATTCTTATTATCTTTGCAATTGCATGTCAGAAAAATAATATAATATAGCTATAAATGAATTAAAATATTGATATCCTAATTTAACAATACCTAAGGAAATAAAATATAATCTTATTGCTATCAATATTTTTAGCAGAATTAAAAAAAAATAGTTGTATAAATATAAAAATCAATCATTTTAGAGTTGAGGATTTTCAGTAATTTAAACAGTGTATTGAAAAGTTATAACTGATCTTTACTAATCCGATTATTAAATTTATATGCATGGCCTAATCAATTTTCTTATTTTTTCAATTTTATATTATTTTTTAATTTAATTTTTTAATAGTATTAAATATTTAATTATTTCAATAATTATTTAATTATTTCAATAGTTATTTAATTATTTCAATAATCATTTAGTTATTTCAATAATTATTTAATATTATCAATAATTATTTCAATTCATAAATTCATTCAATTATTTCTTCTCCATTTAAATTACAAATATATGTTATGTGATCTGTTTTTATATTTCAGATACAATTTTTTATTTAAAATGAGTAAAAAAAATTATTTGCAACGGGTAAAAATCATACGTTGCAAATTAATTTTTATTCGTAGTGAATTAATTTTTTATTCTATGAAAACAATTTTTTATTTGTACCAAATTATTTTTTTACCCATTGCAAATCATTTTTACTCATTTTGAGTAATAGCAATAATATAAAAAGAATAATGTACAAAATTAAAGAAATAATAATAAAATTTTTAAATAATAAAAAAATAATATTTTAAAAAATATATATAAATAACAATAGCGTATAAAATTAAAGAAATAATATTAAAGGCATTATTTTAAGAAGATTTACTTAAGAATTATATTTTTAAAATTATATTAAAGATTAACATACTTTTTAAAAATGAAGAAATAATATAAAATTGTTATTTTAAGAAGAATATTTTATATATGAAAAAAAAGTTTTCAAATTATAGAAATAACAAATTAATATATTAAGAAGAATATTTTATGTATAAATAATATTTTTGTTATTTAAAGAAATAGTATAAGGATAATATTTGAAGAAATATAATTACATATTAATAATATTTTTTTAAATTAAAGAAATAGTATTAATATAATATAATTATATAACAAAATATTTTTTTTAATTAAAAAATAAAATTTTCTTATTAAAACTAATGATTTTTATGAAGTTATGAGAGATTTGATTTAATATTTTTATATTTCTGTTTTTAAAGAAAATAATTAGTTTAATATAACTAGAGCTAATAAAAAAGTTTTGGTAAAATAAAAGATGAAAAATCATGGAATATTTTTGCATGAATTTATAGATTTAAATGTAAAATATATGCATGTAAAGTTGGAAAAAAATTGGGAGTTAAAAACAGAATTTTATTTGAAGATAACGAAGACTGTTTATACCATAAAAGTTAACATTATAGAACCATGAACTAAATTAAAAATGTAGAATTTGAATTATATTACACTCATGTTAATATGGAAGTTTTATCATCTTTAGATGATATATTTATAATTTAGAAGATCACGTCAAGTTATATTTTAGAAGATCACGTCACGTTATATTTTAGAAGATCACGTCACGTTTATATTTTAGAAGATGAAATTCATACATGAAAACTACGTCATTACAAAATCTTTAAAAAATTGTGTATAAATGGATAAGATATATATAATATATATTCAAGATTTTGTACTATCCTAAAGATCAACTGACAGAGATATTAGATGGCTCATTTAAAATTAGGTATAGGTGAAACTATATCTATTTTTGCACCCTATTGCGAATTAGATGAACAAGAAAAGATTATTGATTTCTATAATGCACTAAATAAGTTCATGGTATGAAATTTAAAACAATTTCTAATAATAGTGGATTATGGATAAATACTAAGGACTTAAACTTATATTAAACAATTTTTGAAATTATTTGGAAGCACATTTGTTTATAAATGATTGATAATAAGACATAAACACTATCGAAGTAAATTATTAAATGCCTAAAATTATTAAGGTATGGTTTTTTTATGTATAAATACACAAAATTTTATTCTAAAAGAAATTGTTTTTCTAAAAAAATGAATGAAAAAGCATTAAAAAAATATTAATATATATGAACGAGTTCAACAGTTTGTGATTAAAAATTTTAAATTAAGTGAATTATATGAAGTTATTTACCTCATCATATTGTTGAGAAGAATCGAATCTAAATTTAATGATCCTCAGCTCACGGGAAAATTTGATATATATGGAGAATTTTGTTTGCCTGCAAATAAATGAAAAGTTTAAAAAATGCTTTTAAGAAATTAATCATGTTCAATATCTATTTTCTTATATACCGAAAAAAGGAATGAAAGAAATAATAATTTTAAATGTTTATGTAAAATCATTTCATCCTAATTCGAATATTTTTTTATCTTCAAAAATTTACTTTTTAGTGATCTTAAGCGTCATCTGCATTTTGAGGAATGTGGGGCAGAATGGTTATATTTGTAATAATTTTGTACATCAAAAATGCAACAAATTATCATTTTTGAGTAGACAGGTTTCAAAATTTCTGCCAAGAAAAAAAAATTATCATATGTTGAGAAAAATCTTAGAATTTAAATTACCAGTAGAATAGATATTTATTCAAAATGCTATTTAAAAATAGAAAACTCTTCTGTGAAGGAGGTTGTTATAATCACAAATCATGAGTTTTATAGCATATATGGTCTACTTTGATATTAAACATGCATTCTTTTAAATGTATTTACGTTGTATAAAAAAGTTAACTAATATAAGTTAACAGTTAACTAATTTATTTTTTAAATATATAACTAATATTTTTTCTTAGCATAAGGCATATTGTTGCAGATATTAGTAATTTATTTTAAAGGAGGTACTCATAAGCTATCTAATTTTTGTATAACCAAACTATGATTTCCATTAAATTTTAAGTATTTTAATTTAAAACAAATAAGAATTTGAAATTTGAAATATATCGCCATAAATTTTGAAAATAATGACGGCAAATGCGTTTTTCTTTTTTTCTCGTATGATACTGAAATTCGGGATAGTTACCGCTAAAAGTTATTCTTGTCATCATTCATCATCCTGTTCTTAGCATACTATATTAATGGAATACAAGATGCACCAATATATAAAAAAAACGTTAATCTATAAAAATTTAAAGTAATGTTATCCATTAATGATGTTAATTACTATGTACATGTATGTTGTCATCCCCTTATCAATTTATGAGATTTTAAGAACTCATTAAATAAAACAGTTTTTAGTTTACTGTTCAATTTATTCACTGAGTTCAACTTATTAAACAAATAAAGTTATCTTCAAGTACCATTATTTTAACTGTTGCGCAAATATTATTTTTTTCTAGTTTTAATTAAATTTATTTAATTAGTTTGAAATACACTTATGTTTGTAAAATTGCAATACCACGAAGGAATAATCAGAATTAAATGAAATTTATTTTACATATAACTTGTTTTGATTCAAAGAAACGTTTTAATTTATAAAAAGCATTGTGTTCTATAGAAAAAAAAAATTACATGCGGAAAGTCAATATTTGTCGAAATTATCACGCGCTGCTGTTAGAACTGCTACAAGCCTTGAGACTCGAATGAAATAGATCTTGAATGAGTACCTGGCGAATAGCATTATAGAATATTTTCATCCAAACCAAAAATTCAGTCATATTGGGAACTGGACAAGTGTCATGAGCGAGTTGGTAACTAGCATATTTTCAATGGGTGATATGTCTGGTGAATGGGAAAGGCAAGAACAAAGCGGCATCTTCCAAGAACTTTTTAGAAACCAATGGGCATCTATTATCCTGTTAAAATGTACCTCTAGGAATTTCAAGGAAGGTAAGACAAAAGATGAATTTTCACTGGATACTGAAATTGCAAAACGTACTACTATTACTACTCAGCACCACATCACTGTGCAGTTGCAAAACGTAGAACGTCAGTTCACTGGAAGTTTATTCTCCTGTCTAATGCTATCCCTTTTTACTTGAAAATTAGTGGAGCTGTTGTCATTTAATGCTATTGGACACATAGACGAAAACAGGTTTCAAAAGAGTCTGTAGTTTCTAAAAGCAGACATTGTATAGTGAAATTTAGAGATAACCATGTTAGAAATAGGAGTACTGAGTATCATTTATTAAAAAAAAAATATGATGACAAACCATTGAGAGATAATACGTAGGATATAATCGATCCAATACAGCAAAACGTTTGAATGTGAGTCTTTCTGTAATTCATATACCGTGGAAAGCCTTTCTAAGAACAAAATCATCCTCCAGATGGTATAGCCGAATAAGATCTTAAACTATAAGGACCGCATATGATCGTTTTTGCAAATAACTGCAAAGAGAGACTAAATCCATACACCGACTCACCTCAGATATTTTCTTGTAGCAGTTACTGTAAAGTTAATATCCAGAAGACTTCAAGTAAGAGGATTGTATGTAAGACGTCCAGCATTGTGTATACCTCTCACATCCTGCAACCTAAATGAATGATTTAATAAGGTACAACTCGTGTCAATTGGAGGGCAAGTTAATAGAAGACTACATTCATTACAGATAAGTCTAGATTTTGTTTGGAAAGTGACCTAAAAAGCTTGCAGATCTGGTGTTGGCCGGTAATCCTCTATAATCCTATTCATATCCATGAAAGAGACATGTTTGGTGCGTCTAGTTAATGTGTGCTGCCAGTTATCTTTTTGTATTGTCTCACAGGCCAGTATATCGTTCCAAAAGGTACTGCTACTGCACAATTATAAAGAGACGACATTATTGATCCAATTGTTCGACCTCCAAAATGTAATATCAATTTTCAATTTAAAATTCCCGGGGCTTATGGAATTTTTTTAGGTTGCTGGCACTGTCCTTGACATCTGTGTGAAATTTGACGCCAAAATATTCATTAGTGTTAGTCGCTTGACTTTGTGAGACGCTAAAACTGATTACGACGGTTTTTGAAATGTCTGAATTAATTGAGAAAAGAACTTGCATTAAATTCTGTTTGCCGAAACGTATAGAATGTTGCAGAAGGCATTCGGTGAGCATTCCTATATCGGAAAGAAATGTTTAGAAGTGGTATAAACAGTTCAAAGAAGGCAGAGAACGCGTTGAAGACGAAGAGCCCTCTGTCGACCATCAACCTCAACCGACGAAACTCACGTCCAAAAAAATGAAAGATTTGGTGCTTGCAAACCGTCGATTTACAATTAAAGACCTTGCTGATGATGTTGGGATTTCAAAAGGATCCGCCAATTCCCTTTTTTGCCAGAAACGCGTCAAATCTCGATTGGTACCGGAAACACTGAATGCTCCAACACAACCACCATATTCACACCGTGCAACTTCTGGCTATTCCCTAAACCAAAAGACCACTCCGGGGACACAGTTTTGAGTGGAATGAAGAGATTCAACGTGAAACGCCTCGCCCTTTCGAGGCATCCCTGCCGATGACTTTTTTGCATGCATTGAGGATTGGAAAAAAAGTTAGCATAGGTGTATTGTGGCCGGAGGGGATTTCTTTGAAGGCGATGAAATAAATTTGGAAGAATAAATGAAGAGTTTTTGGAAAAAAAAAATTGTTCTTACCTTTTGGACTCAGTAGTACACAGATGTTGCTGGTGATTTGTTCATCTTATAAGACGATAATGGTAAATTATATAGAACTCGGTTGGTGGAAAATTACCTTCGTGATAAAATTATTGCATATGTGGATTGGCCATCATACCCTCTGGACTTAAACCCGACTGAGTATGTTTGAGTTGCTCTAGAAATGCTGCACCTCCTGCTGTAATCTCCAAGAGTCTTTGAATAGCCTTGACAGAGAAATGAGATTTTCTGCCAAATGAGTTAAACACCGTTATTTTGAGCATGATCCATGGCTGTCTTACCTATATGACTATTAGAAGTAACCACACTCCATAATGAAGATTATACTATGAATTCAGGCACTATGTTTTTTTTTTTTTTTTTTTTTTTTTTTTTTTTTTTTAAAGCAGAAAATAAGCTTATTGTTTTTCTTTCATGCCTAATTTATGAATCACTATTTGAAATTTCTAATTCTAAATTTCACTAAATTACAATGGATAGAAATTTCACAATCACAATTTTTCTGATTTTTCCCATCATTTTTGGAAATCAATATAGTTTGTTTAAAAAAAAACTTCTTATGATCATTAGAAAAACAAATGAACAAGTCCTTTATAATATAATTTAATATTATGGACTATCGAATATTAATCAAGAAGAAAATAATTCATTTATGATCTAAAGAGACGCAACGTGATGAGCCATTTTCGTGCTTTAAGGTACTTTACAAAGTCGCCAATGAAGAAAAACATCGTTGCCTGAGAGATACGCCAAATGAGAGATTCGACTATTTTTATTCACTTTGTTAAGATGGATCATTTAACAATCGTCAGTCTATAAGTAAAACTAGTAATGATCTTCTTACACCCTACGCAGCATATTTATTTTAGTATTAATGTATTAATACATTCGTACTCATGTGAATAATAGTCAACGTGATCTACGTATCTAACTTCATCTGTCTTCTGATTGGAAAAGAAATGATGCGCAACTCTCTATGATCAGCTCTTATTATTTAAGCGTTCTGCGCTGGTCAGAAAAGTATATAATGGTGAGATGCAACAATTGAATATCAAATCCTATTTGACTTCAAGTGACTTTAAGCACTAAGTGAGAATAAAGATGCGTGTCAGATGTACCCTATTAGCCAGTGTGGCTTTTGCTTTGTCACTAAGTTTGATTTTAACACTGGGAAGCCCTTACTTTCCTCATAAAATACCAAAAAGCCAGCAAATCGACTATGCAAAATTGGCGTACTGCTTGGAAACATTTGACCAGATTTATGGTCGTCTTTCCAGACCAAGGTAATTATTTTTTAATTATATTTTTCTTTATTGAATTATTATGATAAACTTCTTGAATTTAGCTAATTGAACTAAAAGAAAATATGGAAACATTAATGGCTGTTTTCTAATGGCAAAAAAATAAGAAGAATTAAAGTGATAACACTTTATTCTTTATTTCATAGAAAAAAGCTTCATAAAAAAACTTTATAATAGAATAAAAATCTAAATCGTAACGGTTTTTAAGAAAAAACAGCAATTTTATTATGAAAAGTTTTTATTTAAAGCCGAGAGTTTCGAAGGAAGATTAAAAATTTTTTTTTAATCTGATAAAATTTAATTTTAGAACTATGTTATTTATTCATAAAATTTTCGTACTTAATAAAAATTTTAATTAAGTGTATTTATTGATTTTGTATTAAATAAAATCGGAAAGCTAGATTATTTATTAATGTAAAAGAAAAATTACTTTTGAAAATATAAAATGAAATTACTTTTATCAATAATAAAGTTTGCTGAAGTTTTTTTAATTTATTTGAAAGTTTTATTTATTTTTAAATTATTGAAGAGTTATATTTACTTCTTAAAAAGGCAGAAGCTGAAGAAATATCATGTATTTTATTTAAAAGACGAATGAAATGCAGTTCTATTATTAAAAATGTATTTAAAAATACAGAAAAGGAAATGAGTTAGTTCTGTTAAATTTTAGGAAAATATTTTCTGTTTTCGATATGATAATTGAATGTTTTTAACGATTCATTAAACAATGTAATCTACTAAATGCGAGTGAATATAAGTAAATAACTGTATTTTTATTGGTGTTAGAAAAATGTATTAGTAGAATAGTATTTCAAGATATTTTCTCATTTGATGTAAAAAGTCTTAAAATTTTTAAATTAAATAATTTAATTCCAGAAAAGCTTATTTTTTTAAGTATGTATTTTTAAGCGATGTATTACATTTTTAATGATAAAATGTATTAAACATTTCAAAATGATGTTTAAAAATATGTTTCGATTTTTTCGTATTTAAAAATGATTTTAAATATTTAAATAATTTCTTCTAGAAAAAATTATTACTTATTCTTTAGTCTTCTTCCAAATGAAAAGGTTTTAAAATATGTTTAATAGATTAAGGAAAACTCATGATTCTTTGTTTGATAACGGTACAATACATTACTGTTATATAAATAATAAGAATAAATTAACTTATATTAAGATTCATAATTTTTAAATTCATGTGATGTTAAATAAATTTGACCTGTTAACATGCCATTCAAATTGCTGAAATGCACTGACCTGTTTAAGCTAATAACAAATATTGTCTAAACAAATAATATTGTGTTAAACTAACTTGAAAAACAGTTTATTTCTTAGTGTATTCAATTTTTAAATCTGCTTTATTTATATTAAAAATAATTTTTTGTACTAAATTGCATTTTTAATTAAGTTCAATTTTTAATTTATTATTAAATGAAATAGAAAAATTGGATTTTTTTAATTATTTAACAAAAAATATTTTTAAGAAAAGTTATCAATAATAATGATTCTTGAAGTTTACAATATTTTAATTTCGATATATTCTTCAGTCTTTAAAATATAAATAAATAAAAATAATCATGTCATATTTATTACTTATAAATATTAAATAGTTTTGCTCATTATAAATCTAGTAAACGACTCTGAAATTTTTCCTTAATGTGAGATACAATTTACAGCATAAAGAATATAAGTAAATTAAATCTAAACTCTTTAACCAAATATGTCTTTTTAATCATATAATTTGCTTTTAATCTCTTCAAGTATTCTAGTATGTGCGAGAAGATTTATTTTTAAATTAAAATGATTTAACCGCAAAAAATAGAATGTGTTCAAATAATATTTACTATATCCTATTTAAATACTTACTCCCTTATGACTTTATCATATAACCATCATTACCTAAATGTAAAAAATCTTTTCATTTGTAATTTACCACTTATACTCAATGATAACAATGAAATTGCTTTTCTGTACATTAATTGCTTTGTTAATTAATTCATCGTTAATTGCTTTTGTCGATTAATTAATTGTTATCTGTTTTGTTGATTAATTGTTAATTATTTGTGTTAATTAATTTTTAATTCTTTTAATTAATTGCTAATTGTTAAATAATTCATAATCAACAAAATAATTGTTTTTAAATTGTAATTGTTTTTTCATTGTAATAATTAATTAATCATTAATTGTTTTTTTTAATTGTAATATTTCTAGTTCGTTGAATTGCTGTGGATATTAAATGAATAAATTGTAATTAAACAGAAAATTATGTATATATATATATAAGTAACTAATTACGTAAATATAAAATATTAGTTAAAATTATCTAAATACTAACTTATATAGCTTCTCACTTTTAAAAAATGATCCCTAAAGAAGTTAAGGTAAGATAAAATAATTTAGGTTTAAAGTTTAGGAATTTTTTTTGTAGTCATAACATATTTTAATTTCTATACTTTTTACGCAATAAGCCGAGTTTCTTAAATATGGATAATTCTTTTTTTTTTCTTTCAGATTTGGAAGAAGTATTACAATAAGCGAACACCGAGACATCAATGAGAAAATAATAGAAGGGGCTGAAAAATATGAGGTTGGTATTTTTGGTTTTTAAATGTAGTTCATTAAAATTTTCAAACTTTTTAATTTGCAGTTTATTTTCATTATGGGATTCATAGTATAGAAAAGCAGATGAAGGAAAATATCTTTTTTTTTTTTCATAATCTCCATCAAGTTTCCTTATTTCTGAAGTCTGTCACTGTAACGTATAGTACCAGCGTATATTTTCAACTTAAACTGTAATGTATGCTAGTTGAGCACGTTACCATTGGACCACGAGTAGAGTAAAGTGGAAATTTGGAAATTTTTTTTCCCAAAATGAGTTATTTACTTTGATAAAAATGCTAATATATGTAAAAATTGTTTTTTATTTTTTAATTTATTAGTAAACTTATCCAAAGCAGTGCTTTTTTTGTATATTTTTTATAATTAATTTTACAGTTTTTTAAGTATTTAAAAGTAAATTTATTGTATCAGTTTTAATGATCTCATTTTTATCAATTATTTCTTTTATCATAGAAGAAACATTCTAACAATGGATAAGATTGGAATTCAAGACAAAAGAATTTCAAGAAAGGAAGAATGAAAAAAATATGTAAATACAAGAAAAAAGAAGGCATCGTAGTTAAAGTGTACTATTAGTGGATGCTGGACGTTATTTATGATTTATTTTTTTGACTTAGAAACTATAATACATATAATATATTATAAATTATTTTGATTTCAAAATAAGTTTGACTTGATCGTTATTTTGTACTTCTAACTAGTTGATGCGTCAAATAGATTTCATGTGATTTAAATTTAGCAACATTACAAAGAATAACTTTTAAAGCTTTCATGAAAGAAGTAGTAGAAGTAGAACTTTCAAGTTGAAGTTTGTATGCACAGTAAATGCTACTAAATCCAAACGTTTGCCAAAAATTGGGACAGATAATTTTACAAAACACAAGATTAAGTGTTTGGTAGATACCAATGGAAAAAATGAGTTAAAAAGATATTTTTTTTAGAAAAATTTTATCTGCAAAAGGCTATATTATTAAACGAGTACAGTTGCAGTAATAGAAATTATAATTAGTTTTCAAATAATATATAGAAAAGAAATAAAACATAGCAGTTAATATCTTAAAGTTTAGTATATTTATAACTTTTTGAAAACTAAATAATAAAAAAGCCCACTTTAATTTTAACCGTATTTTGTACAACATGTTTTAATTGTATTTGGTAACATTTTTTTATATAATATATATGATAGAACTTTGATAGGTTAAGAAATATAAATTACTTCAAAAATTATTTGAAATAATTAGCTAAATTAAATAATTTTCTCAGTGAAATAGTAGAAGTACCTTAAATCCTTAATTAGTTAAAATTTTTACCACTTACAATAAGTACTTTTTCTACGGATGTATGTTTCTTACAGACTGATATATTAATAAAAAATTTTAACTGTAAAATAATAAGAATTAGCTTCATTTAAAAGTTCGATGGGAACTTTTTTATTTAATGCACTGTACATATACCAAAAGCTACTAAAAGAAGTCAAGCTACACTTCTGGATGTTATCGCAAAATTTACATAGTAACTTATGTTGCTTTTCTGTAATCTTAATTGTCTAAAAATTGCATAGAATTGATTGTATTTGATTTAAAAATAACTAATTAATATAAAAAATGATATTTAATTTAATTTAAAATTTTATACTCTCTTATTTAATTGTGACTAATTTTATCAAAATCTTGTATTATGGCTTTTTTAAAGCTAAAATTAAAAAAAGTTATTAGATGTATAAAAATTTCAATCTTGGTTATATGATTATTGCCATGATTTACATTTCAATTTCAAAAATATTACATTATATAAGCATTTTTTAAATAAGTTGTTTAATGTAAATTCAAATCGAAATTTTTTATTTATTAATATAAGTCCTAAATATAAGTTAATCAGTCAAAATAAAAAAAAAAGTTATCAGATTTCTATATTATAAAATGCATTTTTTAGTGGTCTTAGAATTGTTTTTGTTGCGTAACTTATGTTTCTTAATATGTAGGTTTCTATATATGTATGTTATTCAATAAATAAATTTATTTCAATGAATTACTCTTTATTTCTTCTTCTTTTTTCTAGTCTGGCACAATTTTTATAGATCAACTTTTTTACCAGTCCAATAATTTTTTAATGATATTGTACGCAAGTACTGTTACATATTGTTTCTTGTAAATATTTTTATATACAAATTTACATTTAAATAACTATAAAAATACTGCAAAAATTTAGATTAGCATTAAATTAATTTATAATTGTGATTATAAATTGATTATTGATTATAAAATTTAGATTAGCATTCAATGGGCAAAAACGCCCATAAGATATAATTTTTAGTATCCTGGTCTTATATGACAATTTATAAAATTAGGTATTTATTTCTCAAATGGTCTTTATTTCGTTTCTATCTTTTAGTCTATTTTAATTTTTAGCCTGTTAGATTAAGAGACTTAGTGAAAATATATAAAAAAATGAGATCATAGAAAGTTATAAACAAGTTTAAACAAGAACAAATAATTCTTACAAAAATATTTTCAATTGTAAATCTGCCTCTTTGTTTAAAAGATTAAATACATTGTTAAAAAATAAATAAATAAGGAAGAATTCCTAACTCATTCAAATTAAATTTTATATTCTTTTCTGAATTAATTGTTTTACTGAATAAATATTATTGTCTTAAGACTTTAATTATGCCTCTTTTTAATTTATTTATAAATTTTTAATTAAAATTGTGATAAGTAAAACCATCCTTCAGTGAATTTTTACTTTATTTCTTCACACAATAGTATTTGAAGTTATTGTTTACAGAATATTCATATGTAGTTCTAATGCTTTCAAAACTATAAATTTAAATTTTAACTAATTATGATTAATTAATAATTAATTAAATTTAACTGATTTAACTAAGACACTATTTTAATATACTTTTAAGAGATATTTTATCATTATGTTAATGTATTTAAAGTTTTTCAAAAACATAGAAAAAAGAATTGAAATTTATCAGTACACATTCATTCTCAAGCAAATGCAATATTTTAAGCTATGTATTGACTTTCTTATACACATAGACTATTTTTAATTATCTATAACTATAATGAAGGGACAAATTTAATTAAAATTTGATCGAAATATAAACATCTCCTTTAACTGAAACAAAGAAAAACTTAGTTTTTTCATTAAAAGAAATTTCACTTAGGAAGAGTTATTTTGTTTCAGGAATAGCCGATTTGAAGAATTTTTGTTATAAAATTTAATCGACTTATATCTCGTTTAATTGGAACTTAATTAATAAAAAATAAGGAAACAAATTTTGCAATTTAGGTTTAAAAATAAATAATTTTCGAAATAATTAATTCAAAGAAGCCATATTTTTAGATAGAAAACTTCTTTACTATTGCTTCAATTTTGAAACATATCAATTTATTTGAATCTTACAAATTTCTTACTATAAGACAAACTTGAATTTAGAATGTATTCGATTAAAATAATAATATTTTGAGATTTTATTAGAAGTAAATTTATACTACAGTAATTCAATTTATAGCTAATATGATTTACTTCACTATGCTACTCAAAGATATATGAAGTTTTAAAAATAAAATAAAAATTTAATCAAAATATCTGATGAAATACCAGAAAATATGGGACACTAATTAAAACATTTAAAATTTTGTTGTCACTGAGATATTAAAATGAGTTTCCATTTCTTACAAAAATTTCTGTGAAAGTTGCAAGATTGTTCAAGTGATAGATAAATTAAAAAAAAAAAAAAAAAAAATCAAAATTTAATAATTGTTAAAATAAAAAATAATTTAAAATTTAATAATCCTAGATATTCATAATTTGATTTCCTTAAAAAAAGAGAAATTAACTCTTTCATTCAAAAAATCAGCAGAATAAATTTATTATAAAATAAAGCCATTATTAAAAACTGATAACTGTAAATTTAATAAAATATGTGGATATGTTTTTTAAAAAATTCGTTATTGTTTGAGGATTTATCAGTTAAGATGATCATTTTAGACTACAAGAAATTAATGTTACGACTTCTTAAAAATCTTGATATAAAATTTCTTCCTGATAAATAGTAATTTAATTAAAATCATATTTATAATACTTTTACAGAGCTTAAATAGAGAAACGAAAAAGAGAAACTAACTCTTTCATTAAAAAAATTAGCAGAATAAATTTACTACAAAATAAAGTCATTGTTTAAAACTGAATATAAATTTAATAAAGTCCGTGGATAATATAAAATAGTAATTTAATTAAAATTGTGTTTTCTAGTACTTTTACTGAGCTCAATTAGAGTCATGATAAAATAAAACGAAAGTCTTTAATAATAAATACAATTTTCATTTTAAAAATTTAGAGCTCATCTCTTTCCTGAACTCACAGCTTCAACAATGCTTATACTTGCAAAAAAAAATGAATTAAAATTAATCTTCTTTTGCTAAGATAACCATGTTCTAATTAATCTTCTTATACTAAGATAATCATGTTTAATAACCATGTTTAATTTAGTTAAGATGTAATTATCTGCCATTTGCTTCTATAATTAAAAGATTCTATTAAATTAACAAATCTATTAAATTAACAAATTAACATTAATTAAACAAGAAATTCAATTTTTTTAATTAACAATTAATTAAGAAAATTAACTTCATTGCGTTGCACTAAACTTAGACGTTATAAAAGTTGCATAAACAATATTCTTATTTTTAAAATATAAAATTATTTTGAATTTATTTCTCTATAAATTATAAAACAATGGTTACCATTTTGAATTCAATAATTAAAATAACATAATAAAAAGATAGGAAGGATGTATTTTTTATAGAATTAGAACGAAAGTAAATTCATCATGTGCACAATTATATAATTACGAAAACAAATAAAGTCTTCATTTATGCATATTTAAGATGTTAATTTAATAGAATCTTTTAATTATAGAAGCAAATGGCAGCTAATTATATTTTAACTAAATTAAATATGGTTATTAAACATAGTTATTAATTACATTCTTTATCATACATTAAACCTGCTAATACCCAAAAAGCTATTCATTAATATTTGACAGCTTAAAATGACAATTTACTTAACCCTTTAGATATATTTTTATAAATTAAAAGAAAGATAAATTCAAATTTCATGGATTTCAAAAGTATAGGAAATGAAAAAATGAATAAATATGTTTAAAATATATTAATAAAATTAACTTTCATGTATTGTGCAAACTTGAATTTAAATAATTGCATCTTGGAAATAAAATTTGTATATAGACATTCCTCAATCCGATGTTAAACTGATATTTACCTCAAATTAAGTATATATATATATGCACCTAAATTTCATTTGAATTTAAATTGTTCTTATACAACAACACGAAAAAGATCTTTATTTAAGATCTTGGAATTGACTAATAGGAAACAAAATTCATTTAATTTCTCATAAATAGCTCCATTTTAATCTGAAATTTATCAGATCATTATTTGCACTTACTATTTCTAAGAGCCTTTTTCCATGGTTTACAATTTCCTTAAAATCTCTCATACTTTGGATATTTCCCCACAGCAATTTAAAAAATCGCAGAACAAATATTCCATGTAACCTATAGATCCTTCCCCCTATTAATGATTTGATATTAAACGATCAAGCAACAGGCAATAAATGCCTTTATTTTGAAATTCACGTGCTAATTTTTAGAAGTACACTTTTACCAATAACTATTTAATGGGCATATAATTTCACTATTTGTGCGTCATGTAACCTAAATTTATTTCTCGAGCTAATTGTCTCTCTCATATTTTTGAATTATACTAAAAGTGTTTTAAAGTACTTTTTACATCTCCAGGAATTGTTTCTCACCTTTTTCTTTCTTAAAAATTCTTTTTGTCTTTTGAATTTTTCATATAAAAAACATCTACAATTTTACGTCTTCATAAAAATGGGCAAAATTAATTGGTTTATTAGTTTATTGATATTAATGGCATCAAAAATTATTAAAAAAATTAATTTTATAAAGATAACAATAAATAATATAAGATAATACAAATTTATAATGTATAAAAATATAGTTTTTATAGAGCCGTTTTTTAAAAAGGCGAAAGAAAATTTTCTGTTACTTTCTTTATCTTTTTTGGCTAAAAGTGTTTTTCAATAACTTTTTGTTTCCAAACATGTTTTTATAAGTTAAATTACTAAAAAAAGAAAAAAATTAAAATATTTTATTACATACACTGCGTTACTAATTGTAAAGTAATATACGTGGGCGAATAAATGCAACATCCTAATTTGAATAAAAAGATATTCATAACATAAAATTAAGCTGATTAATTTTGTTGATATGAATTTTTTTTTGTAATTTATTTTTTCCAAAATAATTTTTGAATAAAATTTTTTTTTTATGTTTTAGAGAATAGATATTTTTCGTATTTTAAGAGAATTTCTTATTAAAAATTAGCATAAAAAATAAATGCCACTATTTGTGGAGCTAGAATAACTACTGTTAAAAATTTTAGAAGTAATTTTTACAGTTAAAAATTTAACTATTTCGAAACATGCTTTTATAGAATTTATAATATTATACAATTTTTAATAAGCAAGCAAAAAAGTTTCTAATAAGGTTATCAGACTTAATTAATTAATCTATCGTCTATATATTTATCAGAAATAATGACAACAGTAACTATACAAGTGTTTTAATAAAATTCAAATTAAAAGATTTAAAAATAAAAATTTAAGCTACCCTATCCCGTTATAACATCAATGTTTCATTTATTTTCTTTTATCTCGTTGAATTCTCAAATGTCCATTTCAAAACCTTTGCTGTAATTGCAACTCATCCGTTATCTTAAGCCATCTGTCTCTTAAATCCATTAAGTTGGCATTTTAGAGAAGTAAATTAATCAAAGACTTTCTAGATAGGGAATATTGTAGACAGTTAGACCGTAATAGAAATTGAAAACTGGTCCTTTATTACCAGTTAAATCTATTGAAATATTAATTAAATATTTATTTGTAATTGTTGTTTATAAACACAAATTTATATGTGGGCTTAGTTTCTTCTTATTAACATTTTTGATAATTTCAGACAGGGAGATTTATATGTTCAGGTAATACATTTTTTAAACAGACTTAAAGTAAATTTTTGTTTGTTAAGTAACTCCATTTATTTTCTTAAAACCGGGACCGATTTTTGATATGTAACTACTATTTTGTAGAAAATTAAAAAAAAATTGTTTTTAATCGTTTCTTATTAAAAATGCATTGGAGGCATTAAATGAAGAACCTTATTTTTTTCCTTTGAAATCACTTTACTTTATAAAGTTGAAAATTACAAATATCTTTCTTAATTAGTATTGGTTTTAGCGTAAAACAAATAAATAGAAGATGTTTTAAATCTTTGATGTTGGTTTGCAGTTTCATAATTTCATAACATACATATTATCAATCATTTGCATAGTTTCATATTATTATTTCAAGCATAAAAAAATTTAAAAGTTAGGACACGATATTAGAATAGTTTTTGTATAACTATAGTTTTTGATAATTATTTTTCAAAATAATAATTATTTTAGTTCTAGAAAAATTCATTTTAAACACTTAATTCTTAATAAAAGATATTAATAAAAATTCACTTACAAAATTAAAATATATAAGACTATAATGAATTTTATATAAAATTATGAATTTTAAATTATATAAATTTATTATTAATGCGTACACAATGAATATATATCAATTCATATCTCAATCAGGAATTGATGAAATTTGTCATAGCTTAAAATTTTATTATTTTAAACTAAAATCTTTTAATGAATTAACTAAAAATATTTTCTGAAATTAAAAACTTAAGTTGTGACGTTCATATTTAAAATGGAAACACCTTTTAGAAAAACTAATATATACATATATATTAGTTAGATTAATTACTTATTTGAAATTAAATTTTTGACACTCTTAGAACTGAAATTAAAAAAATTTAGTTAAATTTATTCATACAAAATGATTATCTTCACTACTGGGTTAATAAATTTATCTGCTGCAAAATTAAATTTATTTTATGGGTGGTATAGTAAAAATATTTTTCTTATTAGTGACAAAAAAACAATTACGATTTGACAAATTTTAACTTAAATACTAACTTCAGTTTTTTATAATATTGTTGTATTTTCATGATTTTTTTTATAAAAAATTATAAAGTGATACTGCAAAAATGTTCTGTTTAATCAAGAAAATAATTTTTGTCTCGTTCGTTGCTTTGTTAAATCATCTATAGAATGGGTTATCAAAGAAAAAACAAAATTAAAACATATTTTTATCAAAAGCGTAACAGCTTTTATTCACTTGGGTATTAAAAGATTAGAAATAAACCTTTTTAGAGTGTGCGCCGCTGGGTAATCTTAGTTCCTTTCTTCAATACATTAGAAAATTGCAAAACAGAAAAATCTATAAAAAGGAAATATCTGTGAAGGATCTTGAATAAAAGCATAATTGAATAAAAATGTAATAACGCGTTTCTACCCAGGGAAAATCAATTGTATAAAGACACATTAGTAACCAGTGAAAAATGTTTTTTTATATTTAAATCATGGTTTTCGTCGAAATGAATGTTAGATTTATAAAAGTAGATACCAAAGTTATTGCCAGAATCAAACAATTAATAGCAATTTTCATTATAAATATTTTGAAAAGTTATGAAGCGATATATTTGATTAGTGACAAAGCAATAAAAATAAAAATAAAATGTTAAAAATCACTTAGTTTTCGAAAACAGAGCAATTGCGGTACTAAAATCGCTGATTTATTATTGAAAAGCACTTGTCCTAAGGTATTTATGACGAGAAATAAAAAAAAATCACATATGAATTCACAATTTTTTTTTATTAAATTCCAAATGTATAGAATATTAACATTAGTAAGTAATAGTTATTAGATTATTTTTATAAGTACGATTAAAAACATTTTTTTTTGTTAAAAAAAATGGCTCTCTTATTAGTAATTTTTTTTCAATGTGGATTATTCTGAGTGAACTTCTCTGTAACTTATCCCTTGAGAGATAAATGCTCCATACCAAAAAGAAACCTTAACATAAAAAACATAACGGGAAGTAAAGACATGTTTGAGTTAAGTGCGTATATTTCTCCAGAGGATTTTTAATGTTCGGTGAAAATACGAAACCTTAACGTTTTTTTTTAATATAGGATTTTTTTTTTATTTACGATTTTCATTACGATTTTTTTAAGCTTATTAAGTTTAATATAAATTGAAATGATCTTGTTTATTTATGAACAACAGAAAACAACTTACTTCTCTATAAAAAATATTTGTAATGAGATCTTAAAACAAAATGGGCCAAATAAATAATCAGAGATAACATTTCTGAAATATAATAAGAGTTACTAATGTTTTTATTAAAAGAAGATGAACTGTAAGCTAGTAAACGAATAAAACAAATTCAAGGGAAATATTTTTTACTTGGTATAGGAATGTCTCGTTGTTAAATAACAAATATTTATTATTTAAAAATTCTAATTAATTAAATTATTTAAGGTTATTAAAATTTAAATATAGATAAAGATTGTAACTTTTCTCTTTATAATTTTAAATCTAACGATTAAATAACTAAAAAAAATTAGACACATTAAGAAGACAGGGGATACATATTAAACAACTACACACACACACACACATATATATATATATATGTAGGGCTGACAAACCTACCCCGGAAAAAGATAGCATCTCCAGTCTAGAAACCTGCCAGTAGTCAGACGGGGGAAAGGGCTGTTGCGTCACTGATGATGATGATGATGATGATGATATATATATATATATATATATATAATTTTATTTTATCGGATATGCTTACACATATATATATATATAGATACATAAGCATATCTCATAAAAATTTTCAACTTAAGTAAATTCATTTCATTATTATGTAAATCATACATTTGGAGTTTAATTTAGAATTTAAATTGGAAGGTACAGAGAAAAATATTTTATCATTAACTTTTTATTGCATTATGTTTTCATCTTTCTAAAGATAGCTTCAATATTCAAGTAATGTAATAACAACTAATTTAATAACAACTCCGAAATAATTGTGTATTTAAAGAAACTTAATTAAGCTGGGTAAAATAGAAATGTTTCATAAGTCATTAATATTTAATTTACACACACAAAAACCGATAAAATAATAATTTAATACTTCTTCATTTTCCTAAAATTAAAATATGAGCATTGAAAAGAAACTAAAGTTTTAAATATTCTATTTTAGATAGCCTTTATTATGAAATACCCGGAAGTAAGAAATGATCAACAAATTCTCGAAATCTAAATCTAAATTGAGACAATGCCTGAATTAAATTAAATATACTTTATAAAATTACTAATTAAGAAAATTTCTTTTTCGCTTTTGTTTAATGAAAGTTGATTAATATTGATACTTGTAAGGTGTCGAAAAGGAGTATATAAACTGGTAATTCCTGCCAGTTTATATACTCCTCCTATCAATTCCTTCTCTTCTGTCACTCAGTACATTTGATTTTAAGATTCAAAGTTTGGCTTAAGAATGTACTTCACAAAATTCTTCAGCTTAACAATTCTGTTTATAGCATTGCTTTCAGAAGGAACAGCTCATCCCTCCAGTATTTTCAGTCGAATTCAAGTGAGATCTCATGGCTGTGGGAAAAATCCTCTTCTACAAATTCTGGACGAAAGTACAGCCGATAGTATGTTAATTATTTAATTCCTATGTCAAAAATTTATGTTTTATCTTAAAAAAATATTATTATTATTATTTGTTCATATGCATTATTTTATGTTTAGATAAATTACTCATTAAAAAAGTTTTATTCATATTGTAATAACTTTCAATTCAACTGATCACGAATCGATCATATATCGTAAATAGTTAACTACTATTGTTGTTTTGCTTAGATTAATCTAATACTCTTTATTATAATGAACTTTCCATTTGCTATAAAATTTTATGAAGTAAATTTAAAACATTTTAGATGGAAATGCATATCTGAGATAAATAGTTAATGAAAAAACTGTATATTTAAAACAAATTAAGATTATTTTCTCACTTTTATTATTTGGTTTCTAGAAGAAATTTTTTTCCTAAAACTAGATATTTAGTTCAAATAAACAAATTATATTTAAATAATTGGATAGTTAATCGGTGAACTAACGTTAGTTAATAATTGGATCGTTTATATTTTTATTAGTATTTTGCATAAAAAACTATAATATGGTTAAGAAAACATTACCATTACATATGTAACATGAAATAAGTCATTTTAAGAAGTCTATTCAGAAAATTTTGTGTTATTAAACATATGTGAGAAATTAATAATATCATATCTCTTTTCTGCTAAGGGGAATTTCAGTCTAATTTCAATTAATTTGTACTTGGAAGAAATAATTGTTTAATTTGGGGGGATAATTTGGATAATATGTATATTTGGATATTATATTAGTAAATTACATTTAATTTGAATATTTAATAAAGTTGAAATATAAACTTTTGAAAGATAGTAAGGCTATAAAGATTCAATTATCTTTAGCAAATAACTTATTTACAATGATATAAATATTTTAAATTTATATTATTATTTATAAGGTTAATTTAGAATGCATATTTCAGGCAATTTGTAAAATTTAATTTAAAGAATGCAGAATTATAATATCATAGCAATAACTATTAATATTTATAACCCCAATGTTACTTTAAAGAGTTTTTAATTGCTTGAAACAAAATAATTTATATTTAAGAATTTAAAATTAAGATGCTTTCATTAAAAAATGTTCACTCTTAAAAAACTTGTTTACATTTTCAGCATAATTTTGTCATTTTATTTTTTAAATACGATGTCCATCAGCAGTGATTAGGATTTCAAGATATATTTTAAATTTATCTAATTTGTAAACTCTCTGTTACACTAAGTAATCGTTTTGCTTGTCATATTAAATTTTTTTCTACCTTTTATCTAGTTAATTAAAGATTTTGAAAATGCCCTTGTATGCTTCTTTAATTTATTTTATAACTCGAATTCAATAAAAGTTTTAATTATGAATGACACTTGTGAGCATACGCATTAAATTAGTTTTATTATCAGTTTCTTTAATAAATTATTTGTATTGTTTTTGATAATCAAAAGCAATGAAATAATAAAGGTTTTAAAAGGTATTTTAAAACTCGCTTTTCTTGTGTTAAAACTGTTCTTGTTATTGAATTTAGTTTTTTAAACATCTTAGAAAGTAAATAATTTTAATTTAAAATTTTTATAAGATACTTCCCTAAACTTTAACACTATCAAAAAACTGTTTAACATTCAACAAATATGCTTATTTATTTTCAAACTAAAATTATATGAGTAATTATTTTTTCAAAAATATTAAGATGAACTTAAGTTATCTCTCATCATTTAATCAATTATATCTAAATAGTGTAATTTAAATAAATAATTTTTATTAAAAGGGTTATTTTTATAGAATTCTTAAAGTTTTTAAAATGATTTTTCCTATTCACAAATGAAGAAAATGTATTGATGTTTGAATGAATGAAATGTGAAATGATGTTTCTAAACGATTTCTAAGTTTGTGCAACGTACTTTGTAGGAAATGATTTACGGATTAAAAGAAAGATGGTGTTTATTGTTTTAAAAAAGTGAATAAGTAACAAATAAAAGTTGTCTCCAACCACAAGAAAGGAATTTTTTCAGTTCAATTAATTTAGCCATTTCTATTTCTTTTTGTTGTCACATAATTATAAATTTATATGGTGCCTTAATTGTGAATTTTAATTTTGATATTAAGCCTTACGTGAAAAAGGAATACAAATATTTTCATTGAAATTGTTTTGTTAAAAAGGAAGTGAAAATTTGAACTTTTGGAAATATATTTCATTTCGAGTACTTACCTATATGTATTTTTTATTAAATCTAGGCGATATAACACCAGAACAAGTTCTCAAAATTCTCGATGAAACTGAAGACATTCGTGAAGAAGTATTAAATATGCTGAGGCTATATGATGACTGCATTCGAACAGCTGATGGAATCAAGTACAGAAAGAGTCCAAAATTAGAACTCAGTGAAGCATACTCGGAATTTTATAAAAAAGTAATTGATGCCTTGTAATAGAAGCACCCGAGAAGTCTTTAAAATTGAATTAGATCTAAAAACAAGAATTGAAATACCTTAAATATCTTGCTAATTATGAAAGTAAAATGTAATCCCGATAGAAGATGTTAATATATTTGTTATGTGTACTTGAATTTGAAAAATAAATAGTGTGATTAAATCTAGAATAACCAGTAGTTTAATTTATGTTGGTTATAAGCTTGTTTCAAATTAGTAGTTTAATAAAATCTTTTTCCAGTTGTGTCACAGTTTTTAGCTTAATATTTAAATTGAGGTAGTTATATAGTTAGTTGAGTTTAATATTTAAATTATTTAATAATTAATATTAACATTGCATTTTAATTAAGTGCAATGTCGATATCATTTGTCCAAAACAGTAGTTTAACTGTCTATTGCAAGTAATATAAATAATAATTTGAATGAATATACATTTTTCAAATGCTTCATTATAAAATGATTTAGATTTTTTCCTTAGGATATCAATGCTACTTTTTTTGCGATAATATTGTAACTATTGAAAAAAAATTCTTCTAAGACAACATAAATTATTAAATACGGTGCTGTTGTAGCTATTACGTGATAAACTTTAGTTTCAGTTGGTATTTAAATCATAATAAATTTATTTTAATTAACTAACGTTAACTACAAAGAATAAATATATGAGTGCAGTAATATAAAAAGGATAAATATATTTGTTTTAATTAACTCAGGTTAACTTTTAAAAATAAATATATTTGGAGTGCAGTAATATAAAAAAGCTTTTCTAAGAAATATGAAACCAACCAAGTTATAATTATTACATTTTCAGTGAAGAGTAGTGCAAACTTAGTCACAGCAAATAAAATTTTTAATTATGGTTTCGATCGATGTTAAATAAAAAAAAAATGAATCATAAAAAGGTTTTTTTATTCTTTTTAGAAATAAGTGGCTGATTTTACATACTAATAATGTAAGCTGAAGATTTAATTTGACAGTAATTTTATTAATTTTCGATATTACGTAGTAGCCTCCGGTTTTTTAAATTTGGAGATATAAAATTTAAAAAAATATTCTGGAAATATATTGAGTATCTTGCAACATTTTGAATTGAAACATCAATTTCTTGGTAAACTTGAAACTTTTTTATTTCTATATAATTATATTTCTACAGAATTATTAACGAAAGACTTTGCTTTTACTAAATCAAAATTAGAATTAAATTTTTAACTTGTTTTATATTTTGATTTAGCAAAATTTGCTATCTATGAAATCAATCTTCTGCTTGAAATGAGTATTTTATAAACATGCGTCATCTACAATTTTACTCATAATTTTTTTATAATAAAAACATTGCTTAAATTAAAAATATGAATATTTAATTTAGAAAAATATATTAATGCCAAAAATAAAATATTTGTAAAATAGTAGAGGAACGGAAGAGGAAAATAAATCTTATTTAAAAGGACACAAACAATTTCAAAATAATAAAATTTAACACTCAGAAACAAATAATTTTTATGAAAGAATACATTTCTTAAAAAAGAAACAGCAATAAATTAGAATGACATATTAAAATATTCTCTGAATTCAACGAAAAATAAGTTATTTATGCCAGCTTTTTATAACATTGGAGAAATTGAATGATGCTAATGATTGTATCCAGACTGAAACACAGTTATGGACTTCTTTATTAATATTTACTTTCAATAGTTACTTTTATATAAAAAGTGTTACTTTCATTTTTTTGTCTGATTAAAAGATAAATTAAGTTAAGGGACTTTAATCAATATGAATTTAATCAATTAAATTTCAAAGTAGAATACATTTCAATTGGTTGATTATCTGTAATTCAATAAGATTCTAGATTTATATCTCTTTTTACTCGTCAAAATACAAGTTAAAAAAATAATCCTATAAAGTGAATTTATGCAATATCAAAAAGATTTGTTAGATAATATTTTGCTGAATTCTTGTAAAAAAATATAATTTGGGGAAAAAAGCATTCTTTGAAGATATTTTCTCTTTTTAATTAGATGATAATTGTTGAAACTATAACTTAAATTTCTGAAGTACTTTTTAACATTCATTTTGCAATATATATGTAATTTTAATAAAATGAATTACAAGATTATTAAATTTCTTTAAAAATTTTCTTTGTTCAGTAAAAATATGAAGTATTTACTTACCATTTTCATGCAAATAGATATATAAGGATAAAAAAAAGGACAGAAGTGAATTTTTTAAACGAAATATTTTGTTTAAATGACAATACAATTCTTACTCTAATTGTAAATCATTTTAATTATATAATTTTAAAAACACACAGAAAAATATAAAGAACTAAAATATTTATTTTAAACATCATTAAAAACGTTTTTACATTTTTATATTTAAAATAATATAAACGTTTAACTAACATTAGAAAAAATAACTTGTTCCTATTGGACGGCAAAAAAGAGTGAGTTCATTTGAAAGACTATTATATACAAGATATATTGACGTACTATAAATATTAATCTAATAATAAATATTTGAATAGAGCCACTTTATTTTACTTCATTAATTTGGGAGAAACTATTATAGCCTTTATTCAATTGAATTACTTTACGACAGTATCCATAAACATTATTTAATTATGAAACTATATTTAAGTTAGTATTTAATGAATAAATAATTTAATATCCGATCAAAAATTAATTTTGAAAAATGTTTTCCAAAACACTTCTAAACTAAAAAATATATCTGGAAATTTTAATAACTATAAAAAGTGTCATATAATAGGATTTAATAAAAAATTATAACTTAATTAAAATTAATGAAATTGACATTAGAATTTACAATTAATTATCTTTTAATTCCAACATAAAACTATGCTTTAAATTTCTGATCATTTGAAAAAGCCCCTAAAAATAAAAAACCTAAATGTCGATTTAAGATAAATATTGGATATATCAAGGATAATTTAAGATAAATATTGAATATATTAAAGATAAATTTAAGATAAATATGCAATATATTAAGGATCAATTTACGATAAATTTCTTTATCATTTTGTTAAAAAATTCCACAGAAAATGGCGGCTTTCATCCTACAGTTTCATGTAAATAAGAAATTTTTAGAATTAAAATATATAGATTTGGAAATTTTAGCACGAATTAAATACTTAATTTATACACTTATATGAATTCTATCTCATTAAAAATTAAAAAAAAAAAAATTACTTAATTCATATTTTTAAGTATCTGAAAATTAAAACGCTGTTAATGAACATATATTAAACTTTGGTGCGTTCTATAGTTCACAGTTTGTATGATGAAATACCGGAAGTAAAGTTGGTAGGAAAGTTTTAAACTAAATTCATTTAGATGCTCAAAATTTAATTTCAAATTGGAATAAACAACCTTAATTAATTCAGAAATTAATTGTGAATTTCTAAACTATATTTGAAACGATGGAAAGGAAGGGATGGGGAGAGAAGGGAACTCCTAAAACCATTCTCAATTTCTATTACGAAAATCTTGTTCACTGCTATAATTAAACTTGATTAGCAATGATGCTTATAAGGTTTCATACAGGGTTATATAAGCTGTTCAGACTTCTCTACCATCATAAATATACTCGATTTCAAGACATCGACAAGTTTTTGATATAAGAATGTATTTAGCAAAATTTCTCAACTTAACATTTGTCTTTGGAACATTGATTTCTATTGGAAGAGTCCATTCCTCAAATATTTTTCATCGAATTGAAGTCAGATCCCACGTATGCGGGGTGCATCCTCTACAACAGTTTGCGGAGTACATCCCAGATGAAAACAAAGCTCGGCATAGTAAAAGTATGATAACTACTTAATAAAAAATATTTATTTTATATAAGCTATTAATACAATCACAAAAATTTTATGTTATTTTTATATAAGAATTATTTTGTCAACCTTTTTTGTTTCAATTCTTAGAACTGTTTTTAAATCAAATAACCACGAATTAACAATGTATTGTATAGACTATTAATAGTTGATTAGGTTAATATCGTTCATTTATTAAATTTAATTTAAAATAAAATGTTTAACTTTTTGAAATACACTTAAAATCATTTTAAGCTATCAATCAATCAATTTTAAAGAATCAATTTTTAATTTAAATTGCTAATTTCTTTATAAGACATTTAACGCAGGTGGTGTTTAAATCTGACATCAAGTATATGAGATTCTGATTTAAAAAAGTGTACATCTATTACACTTATTTATTGTGCTTTTAATGAATTTTTTTAACGGTTGTGAAAGTTATTTAAACTTTGCTGAGTTTTCCTTAAGGCCATTTTATAATTTAATTCAGTAAAGTATTTTTATAAGCATGTTAATTTAAGTTTTTTTATAAGCAGCATGCATTTTTAATTATAATTTAAAAAAAAAATATTTTTCAGATGTATAATTTTAGTAAATAATAATGCATAGCGTACGATTTAAGCAGGGTAAAGCTTGATCAACTTACGTTAAAAAATTCCTTATTTCATATTATAATAGTTTCAAATAATTAAGAAAAAAAATTTCGTAGTTAGTTTTAACTTTCCTGCTGATGAGAGTTTAAATGCTAACATTTATCGTTCACACACACAAACACAGACACACATACAGGATGATTCTACATTTATGTAGCAAACCTTGAGGTTCATTCCTACAAGAATTTTCTGGACAGGAAGTGAAGTGTAAAGGCTCAAAATGAGGAGGAATCTATATAATGTGTAGAGGTACAAGCACAAAGAAATGAGACACGAAAGGTAAAAAACATTATTTACACAGAACATCTTTGCAAAGAGCTTAAAAAGGCTTATAAGAAAAAATGCCGACAGAAATGCTTATAAGAACTCAAAATTATGATAACCAATAGTAATACATACTTGGCATTGTCGTTGTGATGATTGGTAACCAGTTTCATGATTCCAGGTATTTTTCGCATGAGTGCTCCTGCAATGGATAATCGACCGGCAGAAAGTAGTCCTCAATAAAGGGAACTTGATTCTAATAAATGAAGGCAGTCATATGCCCCCACAAGAAGTAATCAATGCTAATTAAATATTATTATTAAATAATGTGATATGGTGATTAGGGGTAAATATGGTGATTAGGGTGGGTATTGGACTACTCCAATTCATCTCACACCAAAAGTGTCATTCAAGTAATTGCATTCATCCGTACTGAAATGGTCTGGTGATATTATCATGATAAAATAACAGTTGATTACGAATAAAAATCGGAAGATCTTATAGCAATTTTGGAAAAACCTCAACTAGAAAAATACGGTGACATCAACCATTGAGTAGCAAATGTATTAAATATGGACCTATGGAGATTGGATTCCCTGAATATGGAATGGCATATCGTTCATAATACTCTCCCATACCATCCCAGAGAATATTTGTTGGAATGCATGTGAACGTGCTGTGTGTGTATTTGCTTGTTGACCAAATTTGAATAACATATGAATTGAAAACACCTTCGTTCGTTTGCAACAAATAATATGAAATAGATGTAAACATCCTTCATATAACTTCATGTGCCAGTAGAACTGTTGTGACATTATCATTATCTACACTTTACAAAAGACGTATACACACCTTTTCAGCATTTGTAAATTCTTCTATCATGGCCCGAAAACAGATGTAGATGCATCAGATCACGACATACACACCACTTACCTTCCTTTACCACCAATGTTGTCAGCCAATCATGCTACCTACTTAGCTTGTAATAATGTTGATCATAACTTTGAGCATTTGCTATAAATATTGTTGAAGTACTTTGTAAAAATATACTAACAATGTTTTTTTATAGACAGTATTATTCGATACACTTCAGAGGCTACGACAGCAACAACAACAACAAATGTTTTTTCTTTTCATGTCAAGTATTTTTGTTCGAATCATTCAAAGCTTGTCCCATAATTTTAGAATCCTCCTACTTCGGAAAACTACTGCAAGAGGAGTTATTTTTAAAAAAAAAATTAACAAAATTAATTTCAGATACCAATTTACTCTAAATCAATTTTTTATAAATAATATATTAACTGAACTTTTTTATAAATGGTATATTAATTATCTGAATAGTATTATTAATTTGACATGAAACAATGCTAAAACTTTTTGTTTTTGTTTTATCTAGGTGAATTATCCCGAGATCATTTAGAAAGAGTTTTTAATTTTCTAAAAGAAACTGTGGGCATCGACGAGGAAGTAAAACGTATTATGGAGCTGTATGATGATTGTATCAAAACCGCTGATTCAAAATACAAGAAAAGCCCTCCGGAACTTAATGAAGCCTTCTCATCTTTTTATAAAAAAGTAATCGAAGCTCTGCAATAGAAAAAGCTGTTAAATTACTTGAAATAAAAATTGAAATGCGATAAAATAATTTTACACTCATCATTATCAAATGAAATGAAATTTCTTTGATTATTTCAAGTTTTTTGAATAAAAGTGTTAATATCTTTATACGAGTATTTCAAAAATAATGCGATACAATAAAGAATAATCAATAAAGTATATTTATCATTATTTATGGATTATTTGGGTGAAAGTTGTTAAAAAAAATTTATTTATCATAAAGACATATAATTGTTATAATTATGTTGTTTAAATGTTATTGCAACTGCAAAACGAAATGCTCTCATTCTTGTAGTTATGTTGTTTGCAGGTTTTACGTTATTTTGATTCTTTATATTTTTATTTTTATGCTAATAATTTTAACCTTGTATTTCATCACTGTAACGTTTTGTGCAGGTTAATACTACTTATTTTATGTTCTATCTAAATTTATAAATTTGTATTTTGTTCATAAGCGTTTTTATTAATTTGGTATACAAATTTTTGTTATTATATATTTTAGATATAAGGCTTTTTAAATAAAAATATTTCTCTAGAAGAGAATCATTTTGGTAATTTTTGTTGTTATTGAGTGACGTTTTTTAGTCAATGTTTACTTATTATACTATTTATTTTATCTCATATTTATTTAAGTTAACTTCCTTTTTTTTTCAAAATACAATATAAAGGCTTTTTTATTTTAAAATTATTCTAAACAACCGTTATTTCTTTTTTAAATATTTAAACTTTTGACAGAAATTTTCTGAAGTTTCAACATGATATAAAGTATACTGTATTTCTTTCTAATTTCCCCAGGTCTTGAAAAGTGTAAAATAATTAAAAAATATTTCTGACTTATATAAAATACTAACTAAAATATTTCTAAACTTACTAAAATATTTCTTTCATTTTTTGAGTCTTAAGTTTCTCTAAGAAGAGATTTAAAAAATAAAAATGTTTAATTTGTAATTACAATTTGAATTGGTAAAATAAAGCTAATCATATTCATTTTACAATATGGGTTTATTAAAGGATGTGAATTTCATACAATCATGAATATTATTGCATAAAGGTGGCTCTCCTTTCATCTTTTTTTGACACGCTTGTTGCTATTTTGTTTTGAAAAAAATATTAAAAGATTTTTTAAGTATTGACAATCTGAGCCATGAAGTCAATTAATCGAAATTGCTATATTGAAAGTTAATTATAAATATTAGAACAAATTCATGTAATCTTGAATGGTTAATTTGCTATGTTTATTTTGAACATAATAACAATTAAATGAATTTTGGATTGGGAATTGTTTAAAAAAGTTAATTATCGTCTCTTAAATAAGATGATATAATTTTATATCTACATGATCATCCAAGAAACTATTCTGGTTGAAGTAATAAAAAATTAATTTCTAGACATTCTGTATACTTGAACATAAAGGAGAATAATTGTTGATTTTTAGACTAATAAGACTAACAAAATTTCAGCAAGTTATTTTTATAGATACAGCATTTTAATTATATAACACTTTATAAAACTTAAACTTATATTGCTAAAGATTAAAAAAAATTACATATTTTATTTACTTTAATTCTCTAAATTATTTATTGTAAAATTTTGAATCCAAATTCTAATAATTAGCTGCTAATCTTTAATTAATTATTTTCAAAAAGTACTTTTCTTTATTGGTTAAGTCAAATATATAAAAATGCTTTAAAAAAATTTATATTTAGAGAATACTTATTAATGCATGTTTAAGTCATCCTTTTGCTGCAAAGGGTCATTTGAGTAATGAAATTTATTGTTCGTCAATTTGTAATTATTTTAAGTGGTTTATTATTGTAATTGTTTTAATAAAATGGAAATTAATATTTTCAATTTTCTAAAATTAAAAACTTACTAATTATAATTCGAGATTTAGGAAGAGATAAATATTAATTTATCTTTCTAATCTTACTTATTTGTATTGTAAAACAGATTAATAATTGTTGTATAACAATTTCCCTCTTTCATATGACTTATTTTGTACAATAATAAGTATTTACAAATAAGTGTCTTGGAAGTATTGGCAAAAAACTACTGATTTGAATAAAATATCGACTTAAATTTTCTATTTCACTGCAGATTGCATTAGATGATTCGTTTGCTAGTAGATTTGAAATTGTCAATAATATTGACATCAATTTTATTTTTTAATGCTTTTTAATAATTTTTTTTTAATAAAAAATTGAACTGTAATTCAAAATTAAAGTAGATGAGGGGTATTAGATGCTCATTTGTATTTTAAGTTTATCTGAGAATTGTAAAGCTGATTTTCTTATGTTCTAAACATGAGAATAAAATAGATTTTATTGAAGCATGTATTTTTTCCAATTTTGTTGCTTATAAGTGTTTTGAGTATTTTTTTTATTTATTTGTTCATTTAAATAATTATCAATAGTCTTACAATTTGAAAACTTTTTCATAAGAACTTTATAGCGAGCTTCGTATTCGTGCTTTAATTTCATTTCAATCCCTTAATGTTCACTTTTTTTCTTGATATATCAAGTGTTAATCCCGAATTTTTTCAAAATTTTTAGTTTATATGAAATTTATTATTGTTTATAAAGAAAGAAGCAATTGATCAGGAAATAATAAACTGAAATAATAACTGATAAATGTTGAAAATAAATTTGTGTAATCTCATATTGGTGTTATCCCATATTTTTTATATTTATTCCTTTCAGCAGAAAATTTCGACAGTATATTATCTATTAACTTAATGAAGTACAATCTTGATTAAATATTCTTACGTAATATACTAATTTAAGTTACATGTGAAATAATAGAAGAAAATACTAATTATGGTGATTTTTATTCATAGACAAAAATTTGCCTTTATATAAATTGATGGATATCATTTGGGTTTGAGAGAAAAAAATTACATTGCTTTGAAAGAACTTTTAATATGAAGCCATGTTCTCCCAGGACAGAAACTCTCAGCCTTTTTAATCAGTGTAGTGATCTTTTTCCACATCATAAGAAGGGTTAGGCTCGGCCCAAGTAGGTTGATCACGTTTACCAAATCGCAGGCGTAAAGATGGTATACGCTGAGCTTTGCGAACCATAGCATGGAACCCTGGAATACCACCATTGGCCATCAAAATTCTATACAGCTCCCGTAATTGCACTGAAAAATAAAGCATATTTAAATAATTATAAATTACTTACATTTTAAATAAATAATGTAATCAATTATAAAAAAAAATTAATAAACTTATTCAAATAGTAAAATAAAATATTTTAAAGATTTTAATGTAAGAAATAAATATAAACAGTCTCAGTGTATCTCTAATATTCAAAAGAGTTTATTCTAAAAAAATTACGAAATAATAATCTCTCTTCAAAAACTAATTATCTTAAGTTGTAGAATATCATCTAAATTACTTTAAAGAGTTCAAGTAGTTTAAATTGATTCAAAAGCAGTTTTTTTAATTTTTTCCAAATAATTAATTGCGAAGTAACACAATGAAGGACAAAAAATATTGATATAAAGATAAAAACTATATATATCTTTGGATTTAAAATGCTTTCCTTCGTTTACTGAATTATATAATTCAAACGAAACTTCATCAGTAATAAAATTTATTAATTAATTAAGACAAGTAATTAAGAAAATGTAATATTTAATTAATTGTAGTAATTACTATAGTTAAATTATTTAATTGATAATATTTTTCTAAAAATGTTAATCAAGAGTAATACTAATTAAATATTATAATCTATTATTCTATCATAATAAAAAGTTGTTATATGTGAATTAAGAAGAAAATATACCGTCTTGTCATATAGAAAAGTTTTACTAAAATAGAATGTATATCACTGAAGTCTTTTCCCATAGTACCATTCCAAGAAAGGCTTTCATGGGGAAAAGTTATACTCCTGAAAAGGTTAAAACAATTCCCTCTTAAATTGTATGAAAAAGAATGCAATGGGGATGCTCAAGTTGGCGGCTAAAAGATAAATATCATCTTATCCTATTCCGGATAAATGTACTGGAAAAGAATCTCGATTGCAGGGAAGTATTTTCTTGTTTAGTAGCTTGCATTTTCAGTTCTGGGTAAAGAAACTCGCATAGCAGAATCTAAACAAATGGTTTAGTCTGTCACGAGCTTTTACGATTGGTTTCTTGCTTGCCACGAAGGAAAATATGGGAAAATAATTGACAGTTTGAAGAGGACCTGGAAAATAATGCTGGAGAAACAATATTTATAATTGCATGTAATATAAATTAAAATTGCTTGGGGAAATGAGGAATTTTTACTAAATTATTGCAAGCAATCCTTTTTATATGAAATATGTTACAGGCTCCAAAAAGTTGAGATCATTATTGCAGTTCGATATGAAACAAAATATGGTAATGATTTTATCATTTATTTCCATGCCCAATTGCAATAAATTGGAATTGTATGCTATCATCCTTATGATGATAATCTAAACCACATATATCTAAGTCACATATATAACTCTATCTTTGACATAACGCTGACTTTGGTTTAGGTTATCATCATAAGGATGATAGCATACAATTCCAATTTATTGCAACTGGACATGGAAATAAATGATAAAATTATGAATGAATTTTAATTATAAAAACAATAGTGGTATTTTTTTGGATTACTTTTTAAACTTTTTTGAATTACATGGAGATTTAAAAAAAAATGCAAGTTAAAGTGAGAGAAAAATTTCGCTTATGCAAACATGGGTTCTTAAATGAATTTAGCAAAATATATCAAGTTATTTTTTAATCATGATTAAAAAATAATTTCATGTTAAAATTTATTTTGATATTGATGAATCTGAAAGTAGTTTCCTTAAACTTCAAATACAATAAATATATACCTAAATTAATGAAATATTATTAAAAAAAATTATCAAACTTGTTATTTTGACTTATTTAAATTTTAAATTATATTTTCCTTAAACATTTATTCGCATTCATTAAATAATATTTAATAGTTTTGATACAGCCCACAAATATTTAAATTGGAAAATACTAAACAAACTATAATAAATTTTTAAAACATTTTTTACCAAATTTAAAAAAGCCCTTCCAATTTAAAAATATAATATAGAAAAAATGTACTCAAAAGTTTATTGTTCAATAATAATATCAAAACATTTATATAATAGCTATAAATTTATGCTTGAAAATAATAATTATTTTAATATCATTATAAATTAATTTTTCAGTTTAACAATAAAAAAATTTGCTTAAAAACGTTTTAATGAGTTTTAGATTAAAAATTGTAGGTTAAGGTGACTTTACTTCAGACTGTACAGTAAATGCTTTAATTAAAAATAGCTTTTCACCTACCTATCATGGTATCACAATCTACTTCAGTCACAGGACCTGAAGATACCAAAGCTTCTCTAGCAAGAAGAATTGATGCAATAATGAGGAAGATAATTCGGGAGTTCATTGCACAGATTTCTTGAAAAAATTGCCAGTTATTAGACATGTTGTTTAAAGCATATAAAATTAAGTTCAAAACTCAATCTTGATTGTATTAATTCTAAAACTAGACAGAGTTCTTTTGAGATGTAAAAAGAATTTACTATATAGTTGTTTATATATGATATTTAAAATTTCCTTTGAATAAATTGCTGTAGTGACATAACCAGGAATCTTAAATTTTTATTATATATTAAATAAAGTACAGTGCGTTATAAAATAATAAATTTTGGAAATAAATCTAACCTGCTTTAAGGCTCAAACAAAAAAATATGAAAATTAATTCCGATTAATTTTAATTAATGAAACTTGAAATACTATTATTATATTATGAAAAAATCCAAATTTAAAAAAATATTATACTGTGTTTTTTTTATTATAAATATAATTTTTTTTATCATAAAAGACTATTCTTCTATTTTCATTAACATTCGTTATTTTCATTAACATTTTCTATCCAGTTATTGAGATCTAAAGAGAATATTACTTGAATTAAAATTAAAAAGTTTAAGTTATGACACACTTTAGTTACACGGAATATCTTTTTTTACTTCAATAAAATAATCTTAATTTTAATGTATTACAAGAGAAAAACATTTCATTTTTTTTATATAATCTTGGAATTTAAAAAAAAAAATGAGATTTTTTAAAATGATGTTTACGTTTGAAGAATGATTTGCATTTATATTGTTAATAGTATTAATAGCTTATCAGTTTTTAGTTTAGCATACGACGTGATCTGATATCACACTCTTATGGATAATTTCATGCTTCAAAAAATTCTTCTCAATGTTGATGGATACTCATATGAGTTGGTAAATATATGCATGAAAAGGAAGAAATACCTATTTGTGTAGCCATTGAAGTATAAAATATTTTTGCCCTTTTGATTGTGGTAGGCAGTCAAAAATTTCAGAAAAAAAATGACTTTATTTTACGGTAAAAGGGTTTTCGTTTTTCTTTAAGTAGAAAAACCTAATACCACCTGTTTTTGATGTAAAATCTCGGGTACAGATTGTTGAAGGAAAATTGTGGTACATATAAATTTTTCTCATTTTTTATATTCTAGGTTTCGAAACTTTATTTTACATAAGAGGATTCATAGATTATTCAAATAAGCAATAATTAATAGTTTTTATGTTTGTAATAGCTTTGGCAACTTCAACAATTCGAATAAAAAATGAAAACTAATTTTTGTCATTTTGAATAATGTTTTTTTAAAAGTGTATGTATAACTGAATTTGTACTTTTTTAAAATGATGTATTCTGATGATTTAAATGATGTATTTTCTTTATAGATTTAACATATCATAAACGTACTTTCCACTTAAACATTGTTTTTGTAACCTTTTTCTTGTCAAGTGTTAAATAATTCTTGCTAGAAAATGTCTGATATCTTAAAAAAAAAGAATATAATTACTTACACTGAATAAAATGTTTTAAAGAGCATAAACTCAAGGAATCTTTTCGTTTAAAAGTAACTTAGTTTCAAAGTAGGATGCATTTTTTAATTAGAAACATCGTTTAAATTTTGGGGCACAGTCTAAATGAATCTTTGAATTTAAAAAAAAAATGCTTTCTTTCCCCAGTAGAAACAAAACAGAAGAAACGGATGATAATTAAAAATAGGAAGAATATGCACAGTTCGATAAAATATGCCCTAAATTTAATTAATTTCTCTTTTACCAACGAGTTTTGCTTATAAAAAAACAAAATTCCAAAAAAAGAAAGAAATTCTTTAGTTTTACTTTTGAGGGTCGTTCGGAGAAAAATACTTCATTCAAAAAATTTAAATTAAATGTTTGGAGCTATTGTTGTACAAGGTTAAATGTGAATTAAAAAAAACATTTTGATTTCTATTTAAAGTTAAATTCAGACAAACAGAATCAGGTACATCATATTTTTTTTATATGAAGAAAATTTTGATCTCATTAACTTATTACACATTAAGCCAATTTTCTAAAATTTATATACATTACAGAATGTATATTTCTTTTTTACGTAAATAAGAAGCAATTTTGTCTCAAAAACACTTAAAATTATTACATGTTAATAATCAGAATGAAACATAATTTGATTTAGTGATATTAGAGTTAACTGTTATTATGATACTTACAAAATTCTTTTGGTTTTGTTTAAAAGAATATCGAAAAAGTGAGCCTTTCAGAAAATTTTTTTTAGTTTTATTTAACTTAAGTGTCTTTTAATCTTGCATGATAAGGCTAGTAAAGACAAATTTACTGTTGTAATGTTGTTTTCACTGTATTGCAATCAAATTTCTGTATAAGTTGCTTTTCCTCTAAAAGACATAGATAGCTGAAAAGCCGACTACAAAAGTAAAATAAAGAGAACAAAAAGTATTCGTAAAATGACCTTAATTAAATTTTTTTTAACCAATAAAATTTTTTTCTTGGGATATTGATATATATATATATATATATATACAATTTTTCTATATATATCATATATATCCTATATTTCTAGATTAATTTTCTCAAGCATTTGCTTCGTTGAATTATGCGATATAAAATGTGTTCTAATTAATATTTTGTAATAAGATACGTAATGATGATAACAAGACCCGTGAAATGTTTTAAATTTCACAATATTTCCTTTTTTATTATTATATGTTCTTTTAAAGATTTTTTTTCTAAATTGGTTGGTATTTTTCTTATATTTTCTTATGGTTGTATTAATAAATAGTTCATAATGTTGTCTAGCTTCAGCGAAATATATTTTTTACTTTGATAAATTTAATTAAACAAATATAGCAATAAGTGCAATGAAATCCACAGAAAATAGCTCTTCATAATAACATAAAAATTCATCACTTTGGATAATAAAAAAGATAATTATTTAATTTTTAGAATAATAATAATTTACTAACCAAATCTGAGCAGTAAAAAATACATGTAATGTTTCATTAAAATAGGGAAATAGAAGAACAAATGTAAGATGAGAATATATATATATATATATATATATACATTTATAGATAATTCTTTTTATTTTTACCTAATAATTTACATATTTTATAATTTATGTATTATAAAAATATTTTTAAAATTAGTAAATAATAACAAATAAAATTAAATAATATATATATTTTTTAATAATAAATAATAAATAACAAATAAAATAATAATAATAATTCATATTTTTAAAAAAAATATCTTTAAAAGTAGTTTCATGGGAGAGCCACAAATTTTCTGTGTATAGATTAAATCTAACATTTATCCTGATCATTGCTAGCGATGTTCTAGGTTGAAAATTGGTTAGATGTTTGTACTTTCCGAAATATTTTTGTTTCTTAGAGTTTCTAAATTTCAGCAACAATTTAAAATAATAAATTAAAGATCAAGATTAACTATAGAAAATTTTATTTTGTACTGAGATAAGTTTAAATAATTGAAAATTTAAATTAATTTATTTATTGATAAAAATAAATTGTTGTAAATATTAAGTAATATTAAATTAAAAAATTATTAATGACATTAAAAGTAATCCTTAAATAACATTAAAAGTAAAAATTAAATCACATTAAAAGTAAAAATTAAATCACATTAAAAGTAAAAATTAAATCACATTAAAAGTAAACATTAAATTCGTGGCATTTTAACAAGTTTTCTTAATCAAAAGTTAAAGCAATTAATGATATTTGGAAAATTTTTATACGATTAAAATATTTATGAAATCTATTTTTAAAACGAGAGAAATGTATTCTAAACGAGTGCAATATATTCCTAAGCTTATTTTTCAAAATAAAGCTTAGGAATAGCTTTTCTTAAGTTGTGATAGAATAAAAAAGCACAACTGAAAAAAATTAACAAATTGCCTAGTTTTATTAGTTTTTCTTCTGAACGTTTTGTTTAAATCAAATTTATTTTGTACTTTCATATATATATACATACATACACATATATATAATATCTTATATAGAAATATACATACATACACATATATATAATATCTTATATAGAAATATATTTTGTACTTTCATATATATAAGTACAAAAAATAAATATTTTTTTTCTATAATTTAATACACTTTAATAAATAATCTGTATAATTTAAGTTTTTACGTAAAGTGAGTGCTGTTTAAATTTCACAGCAGTAATACTTTTTAAAATTTTCAAGAGCAAGATATTTGTCTAATAAAATTATAAAAAATGATTTAAATAACAATATTATTATATACAGCGAAATCTTCATATTAACTATATTATTAACTTTTCAAATTGCTTAATAATATAATAAAGAATAAAATTTTTTGTTCATTAATATTTCATTATTATCAAAGATGAAACAATTGTAAATTATTAACTATTAATAAAATTTAATTCATTTATTTTCAAAAAGAATGATGTACTACTTTAAACACAAGACAAATGTTATGTTGGTGCATTAACAAACAAATTAAAGATAATATTCAATTTATCATTCAGTATAAAAAGTTTAGAGAAGGCTTCAATTATATTCTCTTTTAAAAGTACTAAGAATTTCCTCTTTTAAAATTATTAAGAATATTAGGATATAAAGTTAAAATATATCTATTATTACTTGGAAAATATTAACAAGTTATTATATTCTAATAAACATTTCTAAAATGATTAATTCTAAAATAATTAATTGTAATTGTTCTAGCCATAAAAGTGGATAAGGTAACTTATGTATAAAATGAGATAATTTAGAAATTACAACATTGACTCTCTTACTCATTAAAGAAGATTTTTAATATTTTAAACAACCATTGTTTACGAGAATTCTAGTTATTTGCCAATTTATATATATTTAAAAAAAACAGTATTATTTAGAACTTTCTTAGCTGAATTATTCTTAGTTAGTTATCACGATAAGTTATCGCTTGAAATCAGTGATAAGTTATAAACCAGACAATTTCGACTAATTAATTGACTTTAAATAATTAAACTAATCAATCATTTGATAGTTATATTTTCGGTATTTACGCATTCCATTAATGAAAGTTACAATAACTAAACAATACATGTTTATTATTATTGAAGCTAATTCTAATTGAAAATTATTATTATTCCTCATTTTTCATATTTTATTGTTAAATGAAAAATCAGTTACTTACAATCCTTCCAGCAAATGTGAATCGAAATTTCTCTGATTAAATGAAAGGAGAGACGTTGAAGGGAAGGAGAGATGCGTTGATTAGGAAAGACGAGATGAATTTCGCAAGCCTGTTGAATCTTTCTTATGGATCGAGTTTCTTTATATGTGACTTTTTTTTTTCTGGAAACCTGATCACGTGACAGAAGCCCTTTCTCCCACACCCCCGAATATCAGCAGTTGAATAAGAAAGTTTTCACCCCACCTTCTTCTTACAGTATCACCAACGTCCTCCAATGAGATGAGAGCTGCGCATCTCTGTTCACTCTCTCATCTTTAAGATTCCCGGGGAACTTCTCTTTTTTGGAGAAGAAGATGCTGGGGTCTCTGAAATGAAAATTTATCGAAATCAAAACCCTCCAGCCTCCTATTTTTTTTTTACCAAATCGTATATGTTTCTTTTCTATTTTTTTCTCTTTTTCCCTTGGGAGGAGGTTGAATGCTCCACAAAAAAAAAAAAAAAAAAAAAAAAAAAAGTGGTTGTCAACTTCAGAAACTGGGATGGTATTATTCTGCTTGGTAATTTTTTTGTCATTTCTTTCTGTCATTTCAATTTAAATTCCTGTCAACCCTATCGGCTTAAACTGGTTCGTGAAGAGTTTCGAGTATCTGTAATGCTTCGAAACTGAAATTTGAAGGGTGGGATTCGAGATAAGGAGACACTGACAGGAGCTATCATGCAGTTCATTGCTAAATTGAATTACGGTTTCAGAACGAAAAAAAGAAGTTCGAACTCGGTTGTACCAGCTTACAGCGATTAGAATAAAACATTTTTCTCCTGTAAACGCCATCATGCATTCAATAATATTTGAGGAAAAAAATATTTGAATTTATTTTTTAAGTAAAAAAAATAAAGAAAAGGGTCTTTCATTTCATGTGCAAGAGAATTCCTGTTTTTCGATCGAAAAATAGAAAGTATACATTGGATTGAAATATGCATATATGTTGTAATATATTGTTGTTATAATATTTATATTGTTGTATTGAAATATATTTATAGCTTTAGCGATTAGAATAAAACAATTTTTCTCCAGAAACTCCATCATACATTTACCTACATATTTTTTAAGTGAAAAAATAAAATGATCTTTAATTTCATGTTCAAAAGAATTCTTATTTTCCGATCGAAAAATAGAAAGTATATATATTGAATTGAAATATGCATATGTATTGTTGCTGTAATATATATATTGTTGTATTGAAATATGTATACCGCTTATACCGATTAGAATAAAACAATTTTTCTCCTGAAAGCGCCATCATACATTCAATATTATTTGAGGAAGAAAATATTTGAATTTATTTTTTAAGTGGAAAAAAAAATGATCTTCCATTTCATGTCCTAAAGAATTTTTATTTTTCGATCATGAAAATACAAAGTATATATTTTAATTGAAATATGTATTATTGTTAAAATCAAGAAAAGAAAGAAAAAAAATAACGAAATAAATTATTTTTGTCCCCACTATTATTTTTTGTTTTTTCCTCACTATTATTTTAGTTTTTACGTAATATATTAATTTAATTATGCCGGTCGATGTAAGTCGTTTTAGTCTTAACATTTTGAAATTTATATTAAAAGAAACTATAGACTTATACTAGAGAAAAATTGCCCAAGAAATTAAATAATATTAAAATTAATATTATTAAAATTATACTTCAAGAAATTAAAATGAATTTTTTCTGTAAATCTAATTATATACGCTGCATATATTGCATGCAAATAAGTATAACTGTCTACAATGACATAAATTTATTCTAGAATTCGTATAACATTTTCGATACCAATAATGTATCAATGTATGCTATTTGCTTCCATGGTAATAATAACTATGTATAACGAAGAAGTTAATTTGTATATGCCAAATTGAATTTAGAATAGACTCGAAATTAATTAATTCATATAATAAATCAATTATTACTGCATAGTTATGATAATTTGAATAATCGAAAAACTAATAATAAAACGATTTTAAATATTTTCAGCAATGAAAAAATATTGTTAAATAAAATTAGATATTTATTTACTAAATGAACGAAAAATGTCAATCATGATTTAAGCCTCATTATATATTTTTACAAATATTTTGACTTCGTGTAGCGAAGTTCATCTATTTAAATTTTAAAATATTTTAGAAGATTTCCTATAAAGAAATTGTGCAAAAAATATATAAATATATTAAACTTTTTTCTGATTGCTGAATATATGGGTGTCGTAAATAAAAACAAATATGGAATTGTAAAAATTTTAATCTTCAAGGCTAATATCAATAAATGTTTTAATTTTGAAATGAATCATCATTTAATCATTTTTATTTTTCTATAAAAAACACATTCAAAAATCGTCTTCCAGTTAATCCTTAAGAATATAATTTGATTTTAATATTTTAAAGAAGTGATGTAGAAATACCATTGTGAAATATTTTAGTTAAAATTGTATTTCTAAATTATTTTTTTATGTTTGATCAAAATTGTTTAAATTTTAATAAATTTATTTTGTATAAAATATTTCAAGCATATAATTCAAAACTACCATATAAATGCAATAGTCAAGAATTATATGCACAAATTATTAAGGATTTAAAAAAAATTAACGATTTTAAAATATTAATTCACTGCTTTATGACACGTAATGTGGAATTTACTTCTGAACTTCATTTATTTCAATGAAAAATATTTAACAAATTCTAGTAATTTTCTTCCTATAAATCTAATTAGTTAATTTTCACCAAAAAATAATAATTGACAGATAAGATTAAGGCAAAATAAGATTTAGGCAAAAATATAATCTTGATTTTTTTTTTTCGTATAAATTTATTAAAACCATAAAGTATAAAAGATTCAGTATTTAATTGATAGCTGTTATAATTACTATAGTTATTTAATTAATTTAAAATAAATAGCTAATATATATCCATTCAGAGAATATATAAATGTGTAAATAATTAATATAAATAATTGAAAGTCTTGTCAATAAAATTACACTTTTATGAGCTTCAATAATAATCGTTTTCTGATTAAACATATTATTTAACAAATTAATTAATTGTTAAACTTACATTGCATTATAAAACATTGCATTATAATTGCATTATATAATGTCAAAAATGTATCAAAATCAACTAAAAATTTTTTGTGAATAATTAAAAATAATTTTTATTTGAATTTTTTTAATTTAAAATTTTCTTAAAATATTTAAATTGAAATCAAATAAATAAAGCAAATATTTCTCTAACTTTTTATAATTATTTAAATTATAATTTTATGGAAAAGTCGTTCAAAGATATAAATATATACATTCACTGAAAATAAGTTAAAGCAATTTAGAAATGTATTAATAAAGGAGTTGCTTTAAAATATTATTCCTTTTTTATAAGCTGCAATAATAACATGCTTGCATAGTTAAATATATTACTTGATAATTTTATCATCAATTTTTAAAACTAATAAAATTTTGTAATGTAAAAATAAATCAGAAATTTAACAGTTATATATTGGTTATAATGTAAATAACTAAATTTATTTTCAGTTAAAGTCTATGTTGAGAAATTAAGGGTATAACCAATATTAAAAAAGAGCGGATATTTCTCCAGCTATTCTTAATTATTTTCAAACCTGGAGGCTGAGATAAAGGATAAGCATAATTTCATATCAAAAATTGCCCATTTTTACCACTTTTCCCAAAATTTACATAGCTAATTATATTACTTGATAATTTTATTATCAATTTTTAAAACTAATAATATTGTGTAACGTAAAAATACATCAGAAATGTATCAATTATTATATTGGTTATAATGTAAGTAACTAAATTTATTTTCAGTTAAAGTCTATGTTGAGAAATTAAGGGTATATACAATATTAAAAAGGAGCGAATATTTCTCCAGCTATTCTTAATTATTTTCAAACAGAGGCTGAGTTAAAGGTTAAATATAATTGCATATCCAAAATTGCCCATTTTTACGTTTTATCCAAAGTTTATATAATTAAATATATTGCCTGATAATTTTTAAAACTAATAATATTTTGTAAAGTAAAAATACATGTTATTATATTGTTTATATTGTAAATAATTAAATTTATTTTCAGTTAAAGTCTATGTTGAGAAATTAATGGTATATACAATATTAAAAAAGAGCGAATATTTCTCCAGCTATTCTTAATTATTTTCAAACAGAGGCTGAGATGAAGGATAAGCATAATTGCATATCCAAAATTGCCCACCGCTACTGATTAAAAGCGACAGAGATGATCATACCTAAATACTATTTTGCCTTCACCGAGCCACTCTTTGAATTGCAGTGTTTTGAAAGCGTGGATCGATATAAGAGGTTTAATGCCCATAATAATAAAGATTAATCTACAATGAAAAGAAAGTCATCTTTATGTCGTCGTCCTGCAATATTTGTTTTTTCCCCTCTCTTTGAACATTTTATCAAGCGGCATTTTTATAATGAAGACATACATGTACTTTGCCTTTAATTAAAATTAGTTTCATTAAAAATTTTTCTAAGCATATCTATGTGTTTCAAAGATTTTATTTGGTTAAAATATATGTTCGTATTTCAATTTTAAAGTTGATAAAAATAATTATTGTACTCTATTAAAATGAAAGAAGATTGAATAGCGAGTTTACATTAAAAAATTAAAGGTATTTTAGAATTACAAAAAATAATGTATAACTATTTTTTATACATATTTTCTTGCGAAGTATATATTTTTTATACATATTTTCTTACGAGCAATTTTATGTATAATGTTTCTTTTATATACGAATTAACATATTTTTTCAAAATAAAGATTAAAGGCATAATAAAGGGTTTAACGTGTTATTTCAGAATAAAGGGTAAACTAACATATTAAAATATAATAACAGAATGAAAGGTAAAGTAACATACTATTTCAAAATTAAGGGTAAAGGATTTCACTTTAGATATTGTATAACCTTTTCCTTTATATCCTCTGTAGATAATGTAAATATCACGTATCACGTATAATTTTTTAAAAATCCCTTCAACTATTTGTAAAAGAACTATTTGTAAAGAACTTAAACATAGATTATTGTTTATTTTTCAAAAACTTACACTTAGTACCTATTCAGTACTATTGTCAGTAATTCTTAATTACTGAATGTAAGTAATCCCCATCATTACATATGTTTTTGAAAAATAAACAATAATCTTTTATGTTTAAGTTCTTTTACAAAGAGTTAAATGGGTTTTTAGAGAATTATGTAAGGAGTTTTTAAAAAATTATGTAGGATAAAAAGAAAAGCAGTTATACAGTATTTAAAAATGTAATTTTTTCATACACTTCCTGCTAATGTTTTTATTAACTATTTAAGGACGATTATACATTTCAACAGAATTATAAACGATTTCAAGAATTTTAAGACCATAATTCCAATAAATTATATGCAAATAAATAATATATTTCTTCATTAATTTAATTTTAAATAATGCATTTCTGCATTAATTTAATTTTAAATAATGTAATATGCATTAATTTAATGCAAATAATAATGTATTTCTTTACAAATAATATGCTATTATTTCAAAAATATTTTTTTGACTTTCAATAATTTTCTGTCCTTATTCTTATATGAAGAGGAATAGACAACCATATAGAGATATATTAAAATTGCAAAATTATTTGCTTTATAAGAAAATAATTTTTTTTCATGCTTCAGGAACCTCGTGTTTCATTTATATAAAAACGAGCATTTATTGATGGGGCGTGAGAGTGATGAGGTCAAATGAGGACATTCAAGTGAAACTGTTTCACAATTAAGTGTCATATGGATGTAAACCTGGAAAACTTCCACCAAGCAGCCTGACTGTCGATGCAAGACTACTGCAGAAGATTAATAATAGAAAAAATATTTTTAAAACTTTTTGTTAGAAGAGTTTAATTAAATGAAGAAACAGGAGTAAATGGAGTAAAAAAATATATTTTAGGAAGTAACAACTATGTGCTACTGAGGCAGATTTTATAACAAGAAAATGTAGTATACATTTAAAGAAAAATAAAAGAACTTGAATTCTGTATACAGTAGAAAATCATTATGTTTTTTGATCAAGAGAGGAAACATTTCACTTTTATTACATATATATCAAAATATCTAGGATATTTAAAATAAAAAGAAAAGATTCTTCCAATAAATAACAAAAAAAATGCTCAGGAATCTTGAAATCCTGTTTAGGATATTAAAAAAAAAAAAAATAGAAGTGCAAATGATCTAAACCCATGCTATAGGACGGTGCAGTACACTCACGAACAACTGTAGTTCAATGAGATGTGGTTTGCAATGCTAATTCGTACTGAATAAGTAGTTGCTATTATTTTTCTATGATATTTAGTACAAAAAAGAAAATTAAAATGCTTTAAATTTAAATGATTGTGTTTTTAATGAAAAAAATGGCCACAGAAATAAATGTACCTCAGCTATAATATCATTATAGAAAATACAAATTTCTTCAATGCCAATTTTCTACTTATTCTGTAAATTATCGTGTTATGTTGCCAATTCTAAAAAAATGCCTTTATTTATGAGTCTTCTATTTATTCTGTAAATTATCGTGTTATGTTGCCAATTCTAAAAAAATGCCTTTATTTATGAGTCTTCTATTTATTCTGTAAATTATCGTATTATGTTGCCAATTCTAAAAAAATACCTTTATTTATGAGTCTTCTGGGACTGTTTCGTGCTGAAGAACTAAGCATATCGAAACGTATTCCTCGAGCATTGCTAGAAAGTTTCTTGTAGGTATAAAGACAAAAAAATCCACCAATGTGTTTGGTTTCTAGAAAATCAAGACTATAAGCTGGATAAAGCACCTATTATCCCTCACTTAGCAAGTCTATCATCTTGTTAATTACATTCTTTCCCCTGGTGACTTAAGAAAGAAAGTCTAGAAAAGACAATAGACAAAAGCTTATTTTAGTTATCAGCAAAAAACGTCAACAATCTACCATGATTAATAATAAACTAAATCCAGAGAACTTGATTTCTTATTAAAATAAACTGGTAACTTTTAAAGCAATAATAATACTTCTTTAGTCATCTTAAAAATATATGTTTTTTACATAAAAAAATAATGTAAATTAGTTTTTTTAAACGTTAAAAAATATTTTGATTAAGCATCAATTGATAATATTTCTAGTACTTCTCAGGAATTTGAGAAAATTTTTTTTATAAAAGTATTTCTAATAATTTGATCTAAAATATGAAAAACAATTTTTTCATAAAGACTTATAATCCAAAGTTCATATGTTAAGTTTAAATATATATCTGTTATTAAAAAACGATAATTTTAATTCTTTCAAATAATAAATTTGATTAAATAATAACATTCTGGGAAATTACTTATAAAAGTAATCAGTTAAATCTAGAACGCATGTATATTTTACAAGTTTGAAAAAATATCAGATTATGGTATTTTTTTTAGAAAGTCACTTAAACTTTCAATTAAAAAATATACCTTGTGTTATATTTGTTATTTTATAAATATTGCGTTTAAATTTCTTCCTTTAAGCTATATATTTTTAATTTTTATTGTACATATATTTAGAAAAATTAATTTTAAGCATTTTTAATTTTTTTAACAAAAGGTACTTGTTGATTAAAACATTTCTGCTAAAACTCACTGTTTTTGAAAAGAGAATACTTTGGAGAAGTGAGTAAAAATCTAAAATTTGTTTAAAACTCAAATATTATGATTTACTGTTTTCTTTTATGAAATATTATTGGCAATATCTGTGATTTATAAAATACTCAAGTGAGCTGAATGCTTATATATATATAAGATATTTTTAGAAGTAAATTGCAGCCACCAATTACCAATATAAATAATTTTAATTTCAGGAGTGGGCAACAACTGTAGTGTCCTGATCATCTTGGCTTTTTAAAAATTTATAAACACTTAATGACTACAGGAAGTAGAATAAATTAAAAACCTTTCAATTGATTTGACATAAAATAAAATATCGGAAAACATAAAATACGTTTCCAGCTTCTTTAAATTACATCTCAAAAATTAGTTTTATGGATTTTACTTTTTGAAACTTATTAAAATTTTAAATGTACTTTTAAATGCACAAGATATAAAATACTTTATAGTTTTGGTTTTCTAAAGCACAATTGGTTTTTATGCTTCTAAAAAATGTAATTTTATATTTTGCTTAAAATTTCAGTTGGGATTTCATTAAAAAATAAACTTATAGGATATTTAATCACCAACTAATTAATATTTTATTCCAAACTGTTTTGTAAGTGTATCATGGACTACAGGAATTAAAATAAAAATTAGAAAAAATATTTCCCAATAATCAAACCAGAATATTTCCAATAAACCGTATTAGATCTGATGAATGCTTATTCATTTTAAACTTTTAAAATGGTTTATTCTGCAAGCTCATTCAGTCTAGTTAGTTCTGTTATTGAATTTCAAAACAGTTTTTTACTGCGTTCTTTGGCTATAATTAGGTGCTATTGAAAAAAAATTTTAACATTGAAATTGAATTGAATATTGCATTTGAAAATGAATTAACCGTAACTTTGTTGTGACATCATTTTTAAATTAGATTCACATACGTATTGCCTGATCAACCTTTTAAATAAGAAATTTCTATTTAAAAGAACTCTGACGCAAGCAGACATTATTAATGAGTATCTGATTTCTAATTTTCCACTTCATGTGGATCTGTAAATAAGTTCTTATTATTAAGCTTTGAATAAAAGCTTACGCATTAAAATCAGTTGCTTTCAAAATACATGGCATATAAGAAGAAAAAAGGGAAAGGCATAATTAGATCTTTTATTGGAATACGTATAATTCGAAAATACGTTTAGGATCATTAGGCAACTCTATCCAAAGTTAAGTTTTTATGGAAGCAATTTTTAATATGTTTAATTTAAAAAATCATTTTATACTAAAGGAAAGATGTAATTAAAATCTCGAAATTAAAATTTTGAAATTTTAGCATTTATTATCCGTTTAAATGGTCTGGTAAGTTTCTATTTTTTATTCGAATAATTTTAATTGTATTCATCTTATTATGTTTTCTCTCCTGTCGATGCCTTCCAAATTCACGTATTTTCATATGAATAATAGTTTTTAGTTTTGTTTTTGTTTTTGTACAATTTGCACATAAACACTAAAGTCAATATAGTTCATAAAATAGCTAGATATATGGTTATATAGTTCTATATAGCTATATAGTTCCAGACTAATAGCCCAGTGCAACATGCGTATTTATAGTGTAGGAGGGATGAGGTTGCTGTTATCACTGCTTCAGAAAAGAGGAGACAGATAAAGATTGTTACATTGTGTGCAAAGCTTTCTAGCATAAATAGCCAAGATGCTTGGTGGAATTTTTCTGGGTATTATCCCATACGACATACAATTGCGTGGCAGTTACTCCTAAAAGTTCTTCTGGAAAGCTGTCCTCCCCTTATCTCCCGTCGATGGATTGTTCGTGATAAGCATAAGGGCCACCAATGTTACCCACACAAAAAAAATAATTTCGTGTTTCAATGAAAGCTCTTTTTTTATTCATAGACTTTAGAATGCATTTTTTAAAATATAATCATATTCTAGAATGTACAGCCAAAACAAGATTTAGGGCTTCAAATGCAACAGAATAATCGACATCGAAAGTTAGCTACAATGAAGTACAGAGCTGCTATGCAAACCCATCTCAGATCTGAAGGATGGTATCTAAATCAATTGCATGAGAGACTTCATGAGGAAAGGTTGTATGCAAGACCTCCAGTATTGCGTATACTTCTCGTTTATATAGTTCCGCAACATAAATGAAAGATTTAATTCGACAGGAATACATGTCAATTGGAGTATAAGTCAATGGAGGTCTGTACTTTTTACTGCCCAGTTCACATTTATTTGCAAAGTGATTCATGGAGTTTGCTAATATAGCTCGAGCCGGAGGCCACTCTTATCGTAATTATATCAGTGAAAGAGACATATTTAGTTAGTCTAGCGTATGCGTGTGTGTGGGTGGGTGGGGGGTACCTCTTTTGACTGCTGCATTGACATGTATATCTTTTCAAGAGACACCGGTACTGTTATACATACAGAGAGACATTCTTGATTAACTTGTTCGTTTTATGCAGATGCAATCAGTGACTTTTTCGGGGCTTTTCAAAATGCAATAAAATAAAGTTAAGTATATAGCTTAAATATTTCAGATATATTTTAAACTAGTTTGGTCGGTAGTTTGAATTACAGACACTTATATGAAAACTAAGAAGATTATTTGCCGAATGCAATGGAAATACCTTGCATCGACGATCGAAATCTCTAAATGGAGAAAATCAATATGATTTGAAACTTAATTGTAAGGCAGGTAGCCCTAATTTTCTTCTCGAAAAATATAAATCTCTCCGTGAAACATGCCAGAGAATAATGACGACTCTTGAAGCCGTGCTATTCATTTTAAAGTGGTAATCAGATTTTTGGACCACATGGGGCCAAGCCTCAATGTTTGAAATGTAAATATTTTTATTTAATTGTCTGATCTGGCAGCCTTTCTTCTGGACTTCAAGTCTGCTTCCTGGGTACCTTGAAAGAAGTGGTTTTGATATAATTTCTCTGGTAAAATATTCGATTCCTTTTATTATTTTGAAGAGTCAATTAATCATAATAGGTTTGTGCTTAGAAAAAGTTCCTTTTTTCTGGACAAATTCATAATCTCAGGAATTCCTAATCAGGATAAGGTTTGTATACTATACCTGCTACAATTATAATTTTTCAAGGAATGCTATGATAGACTGAAATATATGATGTAGTGCTATTTAACTTTTTGGTTAGGGTAATTATTCGTTTATAACTACTTGAAAGGTTAATTGAATTAAACTTATTCTGTAAATGGAGAATTTAAAACATTTTTTAATGAGTGGAATTTAATATTTTTTCTATTTTTAATATGCCATTGTAGAAAAAGACTTAAGACAACTTTCTTGGCTTTGTCTAAACCTTTGCTAGTTTTTCACATCTTTTTCACTGGTAATTAAGATTGTTAAAGTCGTTTAAATAATATAAATATCGGATATAAAATAATTTGCAGCTATTTTTGAAGTTTATAATTTATAATTCAAATAAAAATGACAAATTAAAAATTTACAGCAAAATTTAATAGATAGTTTAATAATTGTTTCTAATAATTGTGAGATAATGAAATTATATGACACCAAATTGCTAATATAAAGTATTACTCCCTTTCTTATTGGGGTTTTTGATTTCGTACATTCATACTTGCGTGTAAGAAGAATAGACTCTTTACAACTGCTGAATGACAAAATCGCATTGAATAGAATGATCAGGCTTTAGAAAATGTATGATATAGTGTTGAACATCCTTCTAATGTATATTTTGCGTGTCGAAATCATTCTGACAAACAGAAGCATTATCTGAAAGAAGTATTGATATATTTATAATCCTATTTTTATTAATATCAAATGCAATAATATAACCTTTTGCTTTTATGTTTTCTATAAGATCAATTTAAATTTTTTATTAGTATATTTTTTCCAATGTTTTTTTCCAATTTTAAGCGATAAAGAATTGAAACCGATAGAAAATAACTATTTTCCCTATACTTTAGACTAGACTATTTAAGTTTTATATCTAAAACTATATTTATGGTTGTGGTGTCAACCTGTCGAAAAATATCCGTGGCTGATAAATTAGTGGCGGTTAGCAGTTTTTAAATATTAGTGGCTGATTAAAAATCACACATTTAGACAAAAGACTTTCGCTGAAATGGGAGATCAAATAAAATTAAAAATGTGCACAAAAACGAGGCTTAAACATTTAATACATTGGAATTAAAAGATTAAAAAAATCAAAAAAGACATTAATCAAACAGTGCTTTACAAATTAGACAAAAAGAAAAACAATAGGATTATTTTCTATCATTAAAAATGCACAAAATGAAAATGTACCAAACTGTACCCATCTCAGTTTAATATGTGTCAAGCATCAATATGGAGTGTGATCACCTTTAACAACCATAAAAACACAACAGCGGTATTCCATTCTCAAATTTATGGTGCTGATTTATTCATTTGGCAGCAAAGTCCCCTGCTTTATCAAGGCAATTGGAAGAAGTGTTGCAGAGTGTGAGCTAATAGTTATAGTGTGTGTTTCTCCCTACAGCAACTCGGAAATGTTTAATCGGGTTCAAATCTGAAGAATGTGTTGGTTAAACTATACAAATAAAAGACTTTTCACGAAGGCACTTCGTCACAAACCGAACTCTGTGGGATCTGGCATTATCGTATTGTAGGGTGAAAGGGTCACCAATTGCATCCTAATAAAGAGGTACAATTGGATCAAGAATATCTCTCTACATAATTAAACAGTAATGATTCCTCTTGGAAAGTTATAAAGATCGGTACCTTGCCCCCACACACCAGACCCACCAAATCTGTCTGGTTCATGAATATAACTCGGATAATAGCGAACTCCCAGCTCGCGCTAGATCAATAAACTTCTTGAATCACTTTGTAAACATAATGTGAACTGGTCAGTAAAAAGTACAGACCTCTGTTGGCTTATACTCCAATTGGCATTGTTCCTGCTGAATTAAATCTTGAAGTTTCTGATGAATTAAATCTTCTGTGAAGTAACTTCAGGAGTACACTCAAAACTAGACGGCTCGAATGAAATTCTCCCTCGTGAAGTCTTTCTGTGTGCTATTGATTTAGATACCATACTTCTAATAATTATTACAAAAGAAGATCTGAGTTGTACTTGTGTAGCATTAATGTACTTTCTTGCAAATAGTTTTAGACATCTGTCATCTGTTTCACTTGCATCCCTAGGTCTTCTTCGCCTGTACGTTATAGAAAATGATTTAGTTCGTAAAAATGTATTTTGCAGTCTATGAGAAACAGATGGGCTTACATTAAACTATTTTAATACATAGGACTTTTATTGTTCTTGAAATTAACTATGTATAATTATCATTGTGATTTGTTATTTAAAGTGTCATCGAATTGTATATTTTTGAGACGTGATATATGTTTTTAACAATATAGAAAAATGTCTTCATAATAATCAATAATTTATGATGTTTTCCCGACTTTATTCTATTATTTACTTACATATATTTCATTATGACTTTATTTTAATAATATTTACCTATAAATATTTTTTGCAAATATGATAATTTAATCGATACTAATGGAATTTGCAATGTTCTGATATTTTTTATTTTGCATTGCAAAATGTTTAACATAACTATAGATTTTATAATTAAATAATAAAGTTAATAATATAATTTTTAGTTATGAAATTGCCCATTATCATTCTGTAAGAATTTATCTTATAAATCACCTATCATCTAAAAGTCAATGTTAAATCTTGCATGGGCAGGTTTATGTTTTATTTATATAAAATGAATCAATCTTACTTTTTTAAAAAAGAAATTATATTTTTATTTCATTTATTTAGCAACCAAAAAATATATATATGAAGTAATACACTGCAAAGTGATGAGAGTTTTTTTTTCTAAGCACTTTTCTTGAAAAAATAATAATAAATAAAAATTAAAATTAAAGAATTAAGAAAAACCTCAGACATGTTTCAAAAAGTTTATATTTTAATAAAGTTCGAAAGTTTTATAGTTTCAAGCATTCTGAGCTTATTTTTTAGCAATCTTGTCGTCAGATTATTAAGAAAAGTGCAAGAATCATGGAAAGAGCTGGAAATTAATTTTTATAAGTGCCACGTAGTCAGCTTTAATTACATGGACTTTTACTTAAAACGAGTAGTTCATTTTGTTGACTGTAATGAAACTTGATGAGAAGTAAGTAATATTTTTTAGGATAATAGGATATTTTTTTTATAAGAACGCAATTTACAATAATTTTCTTTATTCTCCTTAAAGAATATCACATTAAAGCATTGCAAAAATTTTCATGTGAAGGATATAATAAAAGATAACACCAAATTATACCTTTTTGGAAAATATATCCAAAGGTGAAATAAAATTTTTTATTCAAAAAATTATTATCAGACTAAAATACTTAGTATAATATTTAAGTGAGTTATGTTCTGAAATATAAAGAGTTTTTAATATAAAAGAGATAATATGTATTTTAATTTATAGAAAATTTGTATTTTTTAATCCTTAATAACACTACTGTCAAAATTCATTCATTCTTACTACAGCTTACTTATTCAGTAAACAAATGTACTTATTAAACATTATAAAAAATGCTCCTGCTTTAATTAATATAAAATAGTATGGATAAGTTAATTAATAACAGGATAATAAAAAGATGCGTTAATTAATAAAAAATTACAATTATGGATTAAGTTTTCATTTAGATTACATCAGTCTATTTCTTATCAAAAAACCTAAACTATCTAAGTTATAAATAGTACAAAATTAATGATAAATGTATTTCCAAATTCCTTTTTTAAAAAGTAATTCACTTATAGTTGAATTCCCTTAACTATAATTATCCAATTAAGTTATTAATTTTATCTAATAAAATATACAAATCAATAAAATTAAACATATACGAATTTTACACCTTACAATTTTTTACACATTTACAATTATTTTTGGAATATTTTTAAATATAATAGTAAAAAAAATAAAAATTGCAGTATATCGGTAAATGCCTAACTAAACAATTATACTCTCCTTAAAATTTCGACGAACAATAAAAATAGAATAAATAAATAAAAAAATAAATATAACAAATAAAGAAAAAAAAAGGTAGACTTAACATCTTTACTTCATTCAATATCAATTGATAACTTTAATTTCAGCAAATTAAAAATGGAATGGCCATTTTAAACTTGTCTACATGTAAAACCTTATGGTAACCAACTGAAATTCATATAAAAAAATATAAATTATTACATGAGGCAGTATTAAATAATTTTTGTTAACGGTTGGGAAAGAAATCTCATGATTAGGATAATAATATTGGATATCATGATTAGGATAAAAATATTTGATATAATGATTAGGATAATAATATTGGATTAGGGTAATAATCCAAATATTGTGATGTCGACATTATACATTAAAAACACCTAGTTTTGTCGTCTCGAAAGGCAATGTGCTCTCATTATTCCTCTATGGGCTGTTTGTTGGCACTCATAAGTGGAACATAAGGCACACCGATGTATAACAAGAAAAAAAAAAATTTAGTTTCTTCTACAATAAATCCTACAAAAAAAATTTCTCCCATTTCAATTTTTATATATAGACTAGAAAGACAAATAATTAAAAGTTTTATAATAACAGAAAATTTCGTAACTGCAATTACTTTCAAGCAGTTGAAAAATCAGAATTATTTTTTAATATCTCTTTGGGACATTGGCTAAAAATTCTTATATGATTCTTTGTTTTACAATAAATGATCTATAGATTGAATATGTTACTACATAGATGAAACATGCCAAGTTTAATTTCAGAAAATCATTTATTTTGATTAAGAAAAAATTAGAATGAAATCAAATACACTAAAATTATATAATTAAATTAAATATTGACTTTTATTATTTAATATATCATTAATTAAGTATATTGTTACACATTTAGTTAAAATATGACAGGAAATTTGTTAACTATTTGTAAATTTAATTTATAACCAATATTTGATAATGAATTATAATTTTGGATTGATGATTGTTTTCTTGACAAAATAAATTTTATTTTATTATAAATTTGATAATAAAGAAAATAATATCTATATTTATTAATTATTTATTTTTAGATATTTTATAACTCAAAATAAAAATTAATATTTTAGTTTTTCGATTTGATTACATCTGATATATTCATCAATATCAGATTTTCCATCAATCAAACTGGAACATCAAAAAGAATTTTAGAAACAAATTATCACATGTTATCTAAGAAGACAAAACTGAAGTATTTTCACTGTGTGAAATATATACATTGTTAAAAACAGCTTATCAAAAATTAAACCTCATTAATTACAAAATATATGCATTGTCTAAATTCCAGAATAATAATGATAGAATTATTATCCAAAATTAAGGGCATTACTGTGTCACTGATGCTAACTCAAAGCACAGCAAACTGAGATGGATGAGATACAATGAGCTTCGTTTAGACAAAGATTTTTTCAAGCTCCAGCTATCTGACTTGTTCAGACCAATTTACTAGAAGGGAAACGATAAATAATAGATCTATTTCTACTCTCTAAGGGCCTAGCCTTGGCGCTTTCGTTGTTAGATGGGGGAATCAGTAATAAGGCCTAAAGGAGATAAAATATGAGAAAGATTTTGTTTTTCTCTTATAGTTATCTTTGGAAAAGACGCGAAAACATTACGCAGAGCACTCTACTCGAAGCTATTGGTTTCATTATTTCAGATATAAGTGGAAAATGATGTAGTTTATCTCTGATAAGAAAGAAATCTTACATCCTTCTTGGAAGGTATTGCTTGTTACAGGGATTAACTAATATGTTGCGAAAGTATTTTTGATGGTCAGATTGGAATTAATATTATTTTAATAATTTCTTTTTAAGCGGATAAAAAATCTCAATGATAAAGTTTTTTTGATTATGATTATAATACTGTGCCCAAAAAGTAAGACCAATTATTATTTTTTTTCAAAAACTCTTTATTTATCCATGACGGCTTTAAGTTGGGTCCAGCTAGACTTTCAGTGGGGAATTTAGTCTGGAATAGCTTTAGGAAATTAGAGCATTATCCCTAATTGATCAGAGGACACATTTTTCAGGGGAATATGAATTGACTTCTTGCAATTTTGAAACATAGTAACTGCTATATAATAATTTGGGTAGAGATTTCTTCTGCAGGGCGTACCGTCACCCTAGAAGGGCGAATAACTGGGAAGACTACTACTGTGCCCCAAAAGTAAGACCAATTATTTTTTTTTTCAAAAACTCATTATTTATTCATCCAAATTGATTTCATCGCCTTCAAAGTAATCCCCTCCGAACACAATGCACTTATGCCAACTTTTTTTCAAACCTCAAAGCGTGCTAGAAGGTCATCAGCAGGGATGACCTTCAAAGCGCGCGGCGATTCACGTTGAATCTCTTCATTTGACTCAAATGGGGGTCCCCGGAGTGGTATTTTGAATTTAGGGAATAGCCAGAAGTCGCACGATGTGAATACAGTGTTTGTGGAACGATGTGGGTTTCATTTTTAGCGAAAATGTCACGAAGAATTAATGCAGTGTGAGCTGGCGCATTCAGTGTTTTCGGTACCAATCGAGATTTGACGCGTTTAAAGCCCAAAATGGAATTGACCGATCCTTTTGAAATTTCAACATCAGCAGCGAGGTCTCTAATTGTAAATCGAGAGTTTGCGAGCACCAAATCTTTAATTTTTGGACGTGAGCTTCGTCGATTGAGGTTGATGGTCGACCAGAGGGCTCTTCGTCTTCAGAGGGATCTTCGTTGTCTGCCTTCTTTGAACTGTTTATACCACTTCTAAACATTTATTTCCAATATAGGAATGCTGACCGAATGCCTTCTACAACATTCTATACGTTTCCACAAACAAAATTTAATACAAGTTCTCTGCTCAATTAATTCAGACATTTCAAATATCGCCGGAATCAGTTTTAGCGTCTCGCAAAGCCAAGCATAACTCAAACACTAGTGAATATTTTAACGTCAAATTTCACACAGAAGTCAAGGATAGTACCAACAACCTAAAAAAGAAAAAAAAAAATGGAATTCCGTAAGCCCCGGAAACTTTAAATTGAAAATTGGTCTTACTTTTCGGTCACAGTAGTAGAATTTCAATATTACAAGAAAAGTAAATCCATTTTCTCCAATTCCGTTTTCCTTTCCTTTTCTCCTTCCCTTTTCCAAAGTAAATCCATTAACTAATATACGACATTCACTATTAACTTGTAAGATACAATTGCACACAGCAAGGTTTAAGACAAAAATGGAACAGTTAATGAAGTCTTTATGAAATCTATACGTTAATGTAATACAGTACGTTAGTGTTAGTATAATTGGCGATGGTCACGTTGAATATAAAGTTCGATATCTAATGGGAAATCTGAATCTTGTATTTTTATACGGTCACGTTGAATATAAAGTTCGATATCTAATGGGAAATCTGAATCTTGTATTTTTATACGGTCACGTTGAAAGGCGTATGATCTCTCTTAATAGTCTAACTTAAGAACTGAAATGTATAGCGTCACATGGACCTCATTTTCACGTTTGTCACATGGACCTCATTTTCACGTTTGTCACATTGCCTTGCCACGTGTGTCACGTTGAGAGTAATATTATTCTTTGTGTCTAGTTTAAAGATAGAAATATGTATTTTTCTACAAATTAAGAATTCATAATTAAAATGATTTCTATTTACATACCTTTAACCATCAAAAATAAATTATGAATAATCTCCAAATTGAAAAAAATTAACAAATTTAGAAAACTTTTAATTCTTTAAATGATTTAATTGTTGCTTTTCATATATTAAAATTTTTTTCAAATTTATGAAATTTTTAATTCTTTAAATGATTTACTTCTTGCTCTTCATATATTAAAAATTTAACAAATTTAGGAAATGTTTAATTCTTTAAATGATTTACTTGTTGCTTTTCATACATTAAAAATTTTACAAATTTAGGAAATTTTTAATTATTCAAATCATTTACTTGCGGCTTTTAATATATTAAAAAGTTTACAAATATAGGAAATTTTTAATTCTTTAAATGATTTACTTGTAGCTTTTCATATATTAAAAATTTTACAAATTCAGGAAAAATTTTAATTCTTTAGATGATTTACTTGTTGCTTTTCATATATTAAAAATTTTACAATTTAGGAAACTTTCGATTCTTCAAATCATTTACTTGTGGCTTTTCATATATTAAAGAGTTTACAAACATAGGAAATTTTTAATTCTTTAAATGATTTACTTGTAGCTTTTCATATATTAAAAATTTTACAAATTCAGGAAAAATTTCAATTCTTTAAATGACTTACTTGTAGCTTTTCATATATTAAAAATTTTACAAATTTAAGAAACTTTTAATTCTTTAAATGATTTACTTGTGGCTTTTCATATATTAAAGAGTTTACAAACATAGGAAATTTTTAATTCTTTAAATTATTTACTTGTAGCTTTTCATATATTAAAAATTTTACAAATTCAGGAAAAATTTTAATTCTTTAGATGATTTACTTGTTGCTTTTCATATATTAAAAATTTTACAATTTAGGAAACTTTCGATTCTTCAAATCATTTACTTGTGGCTTTTCATATATTAAAGAGTTTACAAACATAGGAAATTTTTAATTCTTTAAATGATTTACTTGTAGCTTTTCATATATTAAAAATTTTACAAATTCAGGAAAAATTTTAATTCTTTAAATGACTTACTTGTAGCTTTTCATATATTAAAAATTTTACAAATTTAAGAAACTTTTAATTCTTTAAATGATTTACTTGCAGCTTTTCATATATTAAAACTTTTACAATTTCAGGAAAAATTTTAATTCTTTAAAATATTTACTTGTTGCTTTTCTTATAGTAAAAATTTTACAAATTTAGGAAATGTTTAATTCCTCAAATCATTTACTTGTGGTTTTTCATATATTAAAAAGTTTACAAATACAGGAAATTTTTAATTCTTTAAATGATTTACTTGTAGCTTTTCATATATTAAAAATTTTACAAATTCTGGAAAATTTTAATGCTTTAAATGATTTTACTTGCAGCTTTTTTTCTAAAATTTTTAATATAAAAATTTTACAAATATAGAAAACTTTTAATTCTTTAAATGATTTACATTTTGCTTTTCATATATTAAAAATTTTACAAATTTAGGTAACTTTTAATTCTTTAAATTATTTACTTATTGCTTTTCATATATTTAAGAGTGTCTAATTTCTTTTCACAACTTCTGCCAAATATGCAAATAAATATAACCCATTAAAATATTAAAAAATATTTAAACTTTAAAAAATCTTTCTGTACTAATAGTTGAGCTAAACTATCAAGCTTTGTTACTTGTATCCTAATTATTAGTTTTGGAACTAAAAAAATATTTATTTAAGTGAAGTTTTTCAGAATGAATTTTCACTAAAATTTGTAAAAATTAAGCTATGAAGAATCTTTTAAAATAATAGCCTAATTTTTTGTATGGATAAATAGATTTTAAATTCGAAAATAAATTTAGGAGTGGTGTACTTTAAAACAAGTAATATAAAAAAAATTTTTTTAAAGTCAATTCTTACTTTTTTTTTCTCTATATTGCAGAAAGTCCTTTATAAATAATTTTCATTCATTTTTAAAAATTATCTGGGGCCATCTATTGGTAGATATATGTAACTTAAATGTGAAAAAAACTAAAATTAATTAATTAAATTTAATTACTGAATTAATATTTGAAAAAACCGCATTAACATCATGTGTCATCCACTGCAAGTTAAAAAAATGTAGTTGAACTCGTGTGGATGAATAAAAAGGATTTTATTAACGATTGAAAATTTGAACAAGATATATATTGGGCGAGTGTGAGCTAATAGAAGGAATTGAAAAAGAGGAGCAATGAGTAATCATCGATGGGTTGCCTGAAATAATTCTCTATTTTTTTCATATTTCAGTGGAAAACGTCACTAAGCAATTTGGAAAAATGGGAAATGAAAAACACGTGGCATTGCCCTTACGTGGGTGGGTTTGTTTAATCATGACTTGAATATATATATAAATAGAATGAGGGATATGCTCCACTGAAGCAGATAGGTTTCCATGACAGTACAGGTGTTCAGAATGATTCAGATAATAAGTAACTGTTATGTTTTAGGAGAAAAGACTGGAATAATAATACAAAACTATAATAACATGTTTTTTCTAGTAGTGTTTCTAGGTTGAGTTTTGCTGTTTTTTAAAAATTATTTTAAAATAAATTAATAATTTAAAGATTTCATGAATTGTCATTTTTACTATTTTTTAAGTGAAAGCTTAAATAATAATCCTAAGTAACTTATCCTTATAATTAAGTGTATTTTTGAAATTTTATTAAAAAAAAATGTCTAGTTTTATGATTATTGAGAGCTATTTTTACAAAGAAAGATATTAAAAATTTAAATTTATGTTTTTTATATTAGAATTATAGGTTATATATTTCATTTAGAGAAAATTGCTCATATACTTGAAGTAATTGAAAACCAAATATTATTGATTTTGTTTCGTTTCAGCGTAAAACTATTATTGTTTCATTTGTAAAAGCTTCTTGATTTTGACACAAGATAACTCGATTTTAATTTAAGGGCAAGTAGAGAAATACGTGAAAACTAATTTTTAGAAAACAATTAAAATTATTATACAAATATATTTCCTATATTATATTTGTTTCGAATCTTTTACACTTAAAATTTATGCAGTAGGATAAAAAGACAAATCGAATAGAATTTTAGTCAGGATTTAATAAAATTTTATATAAAATCTTTACTTATGATCATGGTCGATTTTATATGCGATAGTTTTTTCCACTAGAAAAGCAACATAGTATCTATTCAGTTCCTTCTAAGAAATTAAAGCTACAGCTTTAAAATTTCTTTTTTTCCCATATTTGTTTCCCGTGGTTGTTCTTTGTTTTTTGTTTAAGCATATTGTAATAATATACCGCAATATTTTTATTTGTTTTCTTCAGGCATTTAGTATTTCTTTCTTTTTTGTACGTCTAAAATTAGAAATGCTTCCAAAAGAGTTATTTAGATATGAAAACAAAACAAAGATAAGAAGTAATCAAGAAACTCCCAAAGGGTTATTTTAGTCAGTTCAGAGTCAGACCCTTCTCCCATAAGGCTTATTTAAGTCAAACAGTAGGAACGATGCAGGTTCAACTTCTTCAGCGACATTTATCTGTCCAGATTTGTCATCTAATGATTGTGAAGTCAAACCCACTGAATATACTGTACTTTCTGAAAAAAAAGAACAATTGCATGCAAGTATTAAAAGATTAACAATTGTATTGCCGTTGAACATTCACTGTCATACCTACTGCAAGGAATACTGAGAAATTTGAAAGTAATTTTCTATACTAAAGTTAATGACAATTACAATGATCCAGCACACTGGCCAGATCAATAGTTGAAAGCGATCACATCACTATGAAGGAGCTACATCTTATGAATAAACTGTTTGTTTTCCCGAAAGATGAAAATGAACGTATTTCATCTGGCATAATGATCTATAGGGAAAAAACAACAGGGGAAATGTTTTTAGAAAATGGTTTATTTACTCAGAAATCACACATAAAATTTATTCCTTTTGTTGCAAAAGTTTCAGCTTCTCCGGCACGTCAATTATTAGGAAAATCTGGAATGAATGACTGGCAGCATGTCCATGATACTTGAATGGTTTACCGTGAAGAAATTTTAGTAAATTAAAACTTTTAAAAACATATTTATGTCATACATATCTAAACAGACAGAATGACTTATTTGGCAATTTTGTCTATAAAAAGGATATTGCAAAGAATATAAAAATAGAAAGTGCTATGAAATGATTTGCTGATCTAAAGGTTAGAAAAATTACTTTAGGAAATGTTTTAAGTTTGAGAAAAACAATATTATTGTTCATTGTTAGAGAAAAAAACCAGGAACTCAGTACTGTTTATCAGTATATAAAAGCTCAATATATAAAACTGTGTATTTTATTGAATATTTTACTCAGTATATAAAAACAGTACTCATTTCTATATTTTTATTTTCTCCCTTGTGAAAATTCTTATCATTATACTAAAAAGGGCGTCGAAGCTTATCTTACCCATGTCTCCTATAACCAAGGGCCGACCCTGTATATAATGTTATCTTAATGCAAAACTATAAAATATAAACTTAATGTAATATTATATAATATAATTTTCTCCTTAAAAATTCATCCAAAATCAAAATACTTACAAATAGAAAATATATTGCATTCATAAACCACATATTTAATAGAAATAAATTTTCCTAAATCTCACAGTTCACTTTTAAAAATTATCAATAGTATTTGAATACTACAAAGATTTTTCAAATGACTGTGTTTAGTAAAGGTGATTCAATTATTTTTGCTTTAAAAATAAAGCTCATATATATTTTCATTAATTTAAATGTAGACATATTCATTATTCTATTAAAAAGTTGCAGAAAAAATAACCTTTATATTACCTTTATGGGTTATTAAAATGAATCTTTTCATTTCATTTATTTTCAGTAGATGATTTTTTCTGTGTTCGATAACTTAAGAGAAATGATTTTACGACAGCAGTTTAATTATTAAATTTAGTTTACATGCAAAACTAAAAGTATTTCATTTCGTCTATTTTATCCGATTTTTTAAAATATATTCAGCTGAAAATAATATGCTTTATTCACCCGTTTTGTTACATTTTTGAATCATTAAAATGACAAAAAATATCACAAGGAACGAAGATGCCATCTATTGGTCAAAATTTAACTTACGAAAATACGTTGAAGAAAATCGATATTGAATTGTGTTAAGGTTAGTTTTAAGTCTTTTAATCTTTAACAAATAGATGGAAATACTTGAAGATTCACAAAGTAAAGCATTCTGATTTCTGGCAAAGATTAAGATGTTAATGTATTCAACTAAAAATTGTTTCTGGTAGGTGTTTGAGGATGGAAAATTTAAATTTGAATGTTTTAAAAATTTCCTTATTTTGTGCTGGTTTTTGGAAAAGATTCAAGAATCTATCACATCTCTATGAATTTTTCTTTATTTATATATTATCACAGATATATAATAATTTATAAAAAATTGCTATTTTTAAAAAGGTGAAAAAACATAATTTTGGCAATTATAATTATTTATAAATGTCTTTTACATTATAATACAAAAATTAATATAATAAATTTTAAAATAAAATAATTAAAAATATTATAATTAATTTTTAATTGTAATACAATAATCAATACAGCAAGTAAAATTATTTCCATCAAGTATACATTTTTACAACACATAAATAAACAATAATAATTAAAGCAAAACTGTTATAAGTTCTATTAAAAAAAACAACAGGTAATTAGATGAAGTTTAATAATTATTTTGGTTATTTAGATTCTGTATTACTTATTATACAAAGTCAAAATGTTTCAAACAACAACTATATATTTTACCCAGAAATTGAGCTTAGAGAGTAAAATTATAACAATAAAAATTATATTTTAACATTAAAAGCCTCTTTACTTTCTGGAGAGAAAATGTTGAATCAGAAATCATAAGTCGAATTTTAATTCTACTAAATGGAAATTGGCTGGCTTTGCATACGCATATAAAATCATCTGCGAGATTAAGTAAACTTATTTTTAGGAAATTTTGTGTGAGCAGTTAGGAAAAAAATCGAAAATATAGATAGAAAATAATGAAATGCCTTCATTACGTTTTTCTTGAGATAATTTATTCTGAAATCTTTAAATATTATTTTTTTCATTTTACACAATTTTGTTTGATTAATAGCCTAGCTATATAAATTAAATAATATCTGGACCATGGATTAAAACCTCGTAAGCTATAGGAGAGATATCCCGCGAATAGTAATGAATCCGTTCTTTTGCAGTTTTAATTTTTTCAGTGTCATTATTACATTTACTTTATAAAGCAACATGGAGGGTACATTATTTTTATAAAATTTCTATTTGTACCAGTTATTTCTGTAGTACCTATAATTTTATCTTATTTGCATTGCAAAATTTAAATCAATGAAAGTTATTTATTTAAAGTTTTAGTTTTAAATAATTAGGTATCATCAAAATTGTTTTCAATAGAATTGTTTGGATTATTTTTCCCAAAATGTTAATCTATTTTTACTTTTTGATAATTTTTTATTTTTTTCAATACTTTTGTGATCAATCGTTTTAAAATTATGGGGAACAAGGCAAATATCTCTCAGACTTACCTGGTTTAATTTTTTTGGGGGATAAAAATTACATTAAGAAATATTTTACGACTACAAAAAGTAATGGTATATTATCATTTTTAGTTACTCATAGATAGTACTTTTACGTCAGGCTTAAAAAGAGTATTTTTAACATTTAAGACAACGAATTTTAAGAAAATTATTAAATAGAGTAAAATATTATTTTTATTGATTAGAAAAATTGACATTTTTTTGTTAGAAATTAAATATATAAAAAATATAATAAATATATATAAAAAATAACTATAAAATAAAAATTTATAAAAATATATAAATATAAAAATAAATAATAATAGTAAATAATAAATATTAAAATAATTTTCGGTATAGAAATTAAATATAAAAAATATATAAATATTAAAAATAATATAATAATAGTAAATATATTTTATTTATCTTATCTTATCTTATATTATTATCTTACTTATATTATCTTATATTATTATCTTATTTATATTACCTTATTTATATTATATTATCTTTAATTACTATTTATAAAATATATAAATAGTAATTAAATACATAAAATTAATAATATAAAAAAAATATATGCAACTAGATTTTATCTCTTAATTCAATTAACCCGTTTACATTCAAAACACTTTGGAAACAATTAAAAAATGAATTGTAAAACTTCAACATAATGTCTTGAAGGATTCCGATTAATGAAAAAATTACTTAAAATTTATCTATGTTTATATATTAAAATATTTGAAAATGATAACAGTGCACTAATGCCTAAGATAAGTGCACTAACTGCTTATTAAATTTAGTGATATACATAGGAGTGGTACGGGAAAAGGAAATAATTATTGGTATTCTAAACTAATACAAAAGATCTGCTAACATAAAACTTCCAAAAATAAAAAATAATATTATATTTCAACATTTTACTAGGTCACATCACTACTCATTAATTATAAAAAAACTGTACTTTTGTTACATTTTGCATGTATTGCAACTTTCAAGGAAAAGAAAAGTGTAATCTGAGAAATATTTAGAAAAAGAACTGGAAAAATTCTGTTGTAGAAACCGGTTACAAAGCATTCAAAGTTTTGGAAAATTATAATCTGAAACTCTAAAAAATTTGTCAATGATTTATTTTCAAAATTTTAAAATATTTACACTTTAAAAATGTTTTAATGCATTTCTTTAAGTGTGCGAACTTATAATTTTTAAATATTTTTTTGTGTCAAAAATAATTTAAAAAGGTTATCATGATGATTGAATGTATGTTAAAGAATTAAAATATTTAAAGCATCTATTATATGATTTAAAATGTGAATATTAAATAGTTGGAAAGTGTGGAAAATATAAAATTTCAAGTTAATTATATTTTTATTTGTCCTATGTTCACACGCGTATTTTAATAACTATAAATATTATTTTTGGATATCGTGCTTTCATGTCGTCACTGTCGTTCATGTCAAACACTTTTCCCTTAATAAATTTATAACATTTTTCTGTAACAAATATTGCCGCTAGATGACAGCACGTTACATGTGAAGATGGAGTGTACCGCCATTTTTAAATGAATCTTTATCTTAAAATAAAAAGATAAACGTTGGTAATAAAAGGAGACAAATCGCGCAATGTATCGAGTGTTTAAGTGTCAGTATTATCTTTCTATTAATAAATAATATCTAGCTAAAAATAGAAGTAGTATAATTTATACTATATTACTTATGATAAAAATATTTAAAGGTTGTCAAAGCAATAAATAATAATATGAAAATGAAAATTAAAATTCAGTAATTTTAATTTTTTATTTTTTATTAGCTGCAGTGTTGCAAGAGATAGGAAATATTTTGAAATGATTCAAGGGATAGGAAATATTTTGTATTGATGCGAGAGATAGGAATTCTTTGTTCAAATAATTATATATATTAAAAGTATTTGGCAAATTGTTAATTTAAATGGGTATTTTTTTTAAATCTCCTATTAATGACAATATCGATATAAAGGAAATACAAAAGGTTTCTAGATATATTCAGCAAATTTCGACATAGATTTCAAGATGCTCTTTCATAGCGACTTTAACAATAATTACTCATTCAATATTTTCACAGATGGATCTAAATTTACAGTCGGCACAGGTTGTATATTTTACTGTTTCAATTATTAAAAATTGATTCACAAATTGAAGGGAAATTTTTCCAAAAACAACTCTATCTTCTAAGCTGATCTTCTTGGTATCAAAAACGCCCTAGAGTATTCGGAAAATCTAAATACTCTAGTATCAATTTGGACAAACAGTCAATCAAGTCTGCCATCCTCAATCCTGTGAGATAAGAGTAATCCATAGCTAGATAAGTTTACGCTATTTTAATTTTTATAACTTAATATTTTATGCTGATACATTTCTGAATAATTTCTGGTATTAAAATGAGTTCTGTAATCAGTAGTGAGATCTTTCTCTGTTTATGAAGAATTTTTTAAATTCTGTTGTATGACAGTTCTTGGAAGAATAGAGCACTTTTGGAAATGGAATTAAAAAAAAAATAAAAATAAAGACCACGTGGCAATGGCCAAATAAATCCAGCAAATTTCCAAATAAATCCAGCAAATGGCCAAATAAATCCAGCAAAAACTATCAAATGGCCAAATAAATCCAGCAAAAAGTATAAATAATGACTCCATTCAATTGCTTTGGATAAAACCACATGCAGGCTATTTTTGTAATGAGTACGTAGAAAGCATTGCTAAAGCAAGCTTTATAGACAATGACACAATTTGCCTTCAGTATCCTTTTTCATTTCTCAAAAACATCTGAAATAATTATCTATTAGAGAATTAGCAACGAAATTGGAATCATAGCAACACAGGACGAAAAGGTTGGGAAATCATATCTTCATAAGGCTAAACAAATTGTAGAATTCTTTTTAGAGAAGCAAGTGGGCATGTTGGCATGTTTCATTCCCAAAATACCTCAAAAGATTCAAGAACTCAGAAGATGATTTCTGTTCCTGTAGGGAAACTGTAGAATCATTCCATTATGCAACTATTTGTCCCCTCACAAAATCAAGGCATCTTAAAGCCACTGTCAACTTTTTTAAAATTCAGTAGTGCAGAAATATAATTTTCAAACCATGGACCAGAGGATCAATTTAGTGAATTTTATAGAAGAAAATGAACATATAATCATTTCGAGAAACCGTTGTCTCTGAAATACTAATTGAATTCTCTGTGCTCAATTTTTCATTCCAAATAAAGTTATTTCATTTTTCATAGAAATTTGTATTACATTTATTAATTTAACTTTGAATTTCTCGGAATTCAATAAAAAGTAAAAAGATTCAATTTAAAATATTTTATCAAAAATATGAGTTTTGTTGAATTATTATTTCAGAATAGTTAGATAAATTGCATTAATTTAATAATTAGATTATATTTAGTTAGATAAGTTTACGCTATTTTAATTTTTATAACTTAATATTTTATGCTGATACATTTCTGAATAATTTCTGGCATTAAAATGAGTTCTGTAATCAGTAGTGAGATCTTTCTCTGTTTATGAAGAATTTTTTAAATTCTGTTATATGACAGTTCTTGGAAGAATAGAGCACTTTTGGAAATGGAATTTAAAAAAATAAAAATAAAGACCACGTAGCAATGTCCACTTAGAAAATATATAGTTATCTTGTTATCCCACCAATATGTTTCAAAAATTTATAAATTTTGTTTAGGCAATCCATAATTTTATTTGCGATGGAATAGTCTGAGAAGTTTTTTAATAGTATGGAGAAGTAACGTAAAATATGCATTCAAGTTACAGATGAATATACTCCTTGCAATTTTATGAAAGATCTTTTCACTTGTTTCGTTTCAACACTCATATTATTTTTGCAATACAAAACTTACTAATTCAGTGATAAGTTCAGAAAGATTGTAAGCTAACAATTACAATGCGAAACCAATTTATTCTGTCTTTTGGCAGAATGTGTTTAATAGAAACTTATATTATTTAATTATGCAACTATAAGAACAATTTTCAATGCAGCAAATAAATTAACTCATTATTATAGTTTATAATAATGAATTAATAAAAAAATGTTTAATAAAAAATTAAGCAAATTTTCTTGTAAACAAAATTTATTAAATATTTTTATCCGATTGCTTTTCGAATGTAGGGTACTTTAAGTTATTTGCCGTTAAAACAGCCAAGATGCAGCAAATACCGCCTTATCCGGTATGCACAACTGGATCTCCTGCATTTCATCCTACAATGTGTTACCGCAATTTTGAAAGACACACCCAATCGATGACATCAAAGAGTACGTTGACGTACCCATTACTTTTATATAAATATACTTATATTAGTAATGTTATATTACTAGAATTCTTTGAATTTAAAGACACTTATTTCTACAGCTAAAGGTTTTGGAACTTTTTGATATTATTTCATAGTTTCAATTCATGAGATATCTTCATATATGAACTGAAATCTTAGTTCATTTAAATAAAAACAGATATTGTTGCTTTTTATATAACTTTTACACAAAGCACTTAAACTTATTTATTATTCACTAGTCAACTTTAGTCAACATTAGTCAAATTAATTAGTCAACTTTAACTGATTAAATTAACAAGCTACAAAAATTTGTTTAAAAATGTTTTTATGAATACCAAATTTTAATAGTTATATTTGTTATTTCCATGGTATATAACTAATGTTGGTAAGTAAAATACCTCTTGAGAAATTTTTAAAATCCATTTTGTTCGACACACATTTTCCGCGTAGAACTCTGGACTCTCGATCGTCTGTCTTTCCCCATAAAAGCAATAAGAAAAGTTTTTGATCTTCCAAGTTATGGCGAACCTTTTATCATCTTTGCCAGCCATGTTTCGAAATACCAAAACTCGGAAATGCGACTAATATACTTGTTTTAAAACCTTGAATGAATTAACAACTACTCATCTAAAAAGCCAGTGTACTAATTCGCAGTCTAACTGTCAACGTGAATTCTCCTCTCAACTTTGCTCTCTTTCCAAAAACGGAGAGTTTTATGTACACGGTTAAAGCGTTTCGGAAAATGAACTTTTATTTATGATTGGTTAGTTTTGCTGTTGCCACCAGGAGGTCTTAAGAGAAATATTCAGAACAGCAAAAATCAACAAAAGGAAGTTTTGATTTGCGTTCGAACTGCTGCGTGGTCGCGTAGGTCGTGCTGATGAAGTAAGTTGTTTTTGATTGGTTTGGTTCTATTCGTCGCACTGTGGCCATCTTATGCACACTTTAGGCTATTCAGAAAGGGACCACCTACAGTTTAAAGTGGATTTCGAACCACCACTACTACTACTACTACTAATAATAATAATACTAAACCACACCACATCACTGTGCCTAGAGCTGAGCCCCTTCACAGTTTGGGATTGATGTGGGTGAGAAGAAGTTTGATTGGGCTCTATGACGCTCTACGGCCATATGATAGCGGGACCTACGGCTTGAAGTGGATTCCGAACCATTATAAACACTCATGTCACTATAAACACTCATGTCACTAACTTGTTATTGTGTGAAAATAATTGTGCAATACACACATTTTCTTAAATATGAAAATAATAATTTCTTACTAATTTTGCGATTCTGAACTTAAAAATTATAGTAAAACATGGCAATTCGTTCTTGTTTAGGAGATACGAAAATAGTTGGTTCCCACAGTTTTCTGGAATTATATGTGAAAAATGAAATATGGGAATATTTAAATTTATATAATATAACTTATAAATTATAATAATTTGTAAACTATATAGTAACTTTGATAAAAAGAAATGTATTAAAATAAATTTTTCACATATTGCGCACATATGAAATGTGTAAATATTAATATACATTACATGAAATATTTGAAAAGTAAGATTTAGAAACCTGGTTCAGAATGCATCAATTTTTTTAAAGCTTATAGCTACTATAGAATAGAACCTTTGTCTCTAATTAGTCTACAGGAGAGGATGACAGTCTGGCTTACGGAACTTCCAGCCTTGGATCTAAAAATAAAAATGTATTTGCTGTTAGTTGTTCAGAAAAGAAATGATTGTTGTGAATTTACGTTTTAGTTAAACACATTATATTTTTTAAAGGATTAGGATGTTTTTTAAAGGATTGATTCTGATAATCACTTTTGCTATATATGTGGAGAGGTGACATTTGAAGTCCAAAAAAGTTCCATCACACTTTTTGTGAAAAAGGCATATCACTTTTATTTCAGTTGCAAAACTGGAGGTAAGGATAAGCCTTGGACTCCGAATATATTTATCTTCCTTTTTTAATAAATATTGCATTTAATGCCAAAATAATTTTTCAAAGCGTTTTAGTTGTCCATTTTTTTTAATTGATTTACTGTGAGAATTAATGACAATGACCTCTTTGATTTTAAATAAAAATTTAAAAAATGTATATATTTGAAAAGAAAAAACAAAGAGGAAATGAAAATGACATTTGCGTTTTTTAAAATTTAGAATGAATAAAGAAATCACGTAAATGACTGCAACTTCTGTAGGGTCCAATCTTTTTATGGAAAAATCACAAGGAAAAAAAGTCGAACCAGAATATATCATTTGTAAAGAAGTACCAAAGAAAGTACCAAAAGAAGTACCAGAATATATCATTTGTTATGCGATCAATTTCTTATGGTCTTTCGCCGAAAGGTGTCTCCATTATGCGTGTCTCTAGAATTTTGGAAATAAAATTAATATTTTTAATGAAAGGGTTGGTTATTGTTTATACACTTTACATTCAAACACGATATTAAATTTAATGTTCTTTTTTATTAATACGCTTTCATTAGTTTCACTTGTAGGTTTGTTTGTATGTATGTAACTGACTCTTTGGGCTCGATTTTGCCATACTTTAAGCGATCAGATTTAATTTAGACGTTGTAGACTTAACAAGGACCGACAACACTAAAATATTTTGATAAGTTTATTATCTCATCATGATTAGGATCGCCTGGATTAGTGATTAAAACACGCAGCCTTTGAAAAGTCATCTTGATCGGCAATCATTTTTCCCCTGGAGATCTGTTTCTCCTCATACACGCTTTTTAAGCTGCAAAGACACATTTACAGGCATCTTTCAGAGATTGAAGCCTACGTGGGACAGCGGCACAACGGATAACGCGCCTGACTACGGATTAGGAGATTCCCTGTTCGAATCCTGGCTGGCTCGACATATTCGCATTTAGCCTTTGTTTTACTCGTAATTAAATTATTGTAGGAACCAGTCCTCCGTACCGGGATCTCATTTAAATATTATAGTTTAAAAACACGCTTTTAAAGTTAATCAAACTAAAAAGTAAAAAATAATTGTTAACATAAGAATAAAATGACTGACGAGAAAATGAATGTTTTATTCTTATGTTAACAATTATTTTTTAGTTTGATTAACTCTAAAAGCGTGTTTTTTAGTGTTTTTAAACTATAATATTTAAATGAGATCCCGATTAGATTCTTTCTAACTTAGTTTGAGTTAGAGAGGTAAAATAAATCAAAATTCAAGTTACGGAGGTAATAAACATGCTTATTTGCAACTTAAAAGTTATATTATGCACTACAATAAAATATCAAAATAATTCCGAAACAACCTAAAAAATTAAAAATATTATGTATTAAAAAAGTCGGTTATTAATTTTTACTTTTTTTTTTTTTGCTTTAGACATTTCGATCGTTCTCTATCTATAGAATTATCTAAGATATAAAGAGCAGAAAATTCTTTTTCTTCCGAGTTGCTATTTCATAGAATTGGTTATTCTGTTTACTATATACTCGTACATTGTTTTCTAAGAAACAATGACTTGCATTGACGGCAAGTCCTTAAAGTCGATAACTTATTTTTCTTCGAGCTATAGAGGTACAATTAGTTTCAAATGATCGCATTGTAAAGATTGCAAAATCAAACATTGCTAATGTTCGAGATACAGAGGTCCAATTTTTTTTTTTCGAGTTACGGAAAGAAAATATATACCAAAATGGCTTGTGGGGATTGACTAATTACTTCGACTTATAGAGGGCTAAAATTTCGAGTAATGGAGGTTTTGGGGCTTGAAGGGAAGGGAACAAAAATTTTTCGAGTTGTGGTGGTTTTCGACTTATCGAGGTTCGACTTAAAGAGGTTTTACTGTATATCCTTGCACTCTGAATTCGCTTATAAAAAGAAATACATGTCCTGTAAAAATAGTAAATTAACACGTACCGAAGTATTATAGAATATCTTAAGAATTGTATATTTATAGTATTTTTATAGCATTTTAGTGCATTTTTATAGCATTTATAGCATTTTATAGCATTTATAGTATACATTCCTCTCTCCTGGGAATGAAATGTCAAAACTGCTTTCGTGAGAAAAGAAATGTTACAATATAGAAAAAGGATATATACAAATCATTGTTACATTTGCCTGGTTTGCGAGTAAAGAGTTTAAATAAAATTCTTTTTCCGAATGTAAACTTGTGTTTTACACTGCAGAATTATGTAAGAATATAGATTAACACACAAACAACACACGGACCTCAGAATTCTGTAGAATTATTTTTAATTTATGAAGTTAAATATATATTTATATATACAGAGTGTTATCGTAATAATATTTTTCCAAATGAGAATGACAGAAGATAGTTAAAACTATCAAAAAAAAAAAATAAAAAAAAAACCCGCTCAAAAACTTCAATGATGAACCTGAGGACTTTTTAACTTTCTGGGGAAAGATTGAACTGTTGCATTTTGTAACACTAGATTTTCGCCATTTTTCTTGATTGCCAATAGAGGCGCCAAATGTGTTTTATGATATCGCATTTTTTTTTAACTCTGCTCTGATTATCTTTCCGGATTCGATTTTGAGAGCTCATCACCCCGAGTGGTACGGTCAATCGGATGTGTTGATGGATTGAAATGTGGTATTTTACTTTCCGGTGATTTTCCGTTAGCAAGATGCTGCTCTTTGCAGAATAAAAAAAAGTAGATAAAAAAATGAGAGGCAGGACAGCAGAGTGGCTGACGCTTTGACGCTGCGTGCCACAGGTTTTGAGCTCGAGTCCAGGCAATGCCATGGGTGGTTATAATGGTTTGGAATCCACTTTTTGCTTAGGTCCCTATATCATATTACCATATATAGAGCGTCATAGATCCCAATCAGACTTCTTCTCACCCACATCATTCCCAAATTGTGAAGAGGCAACTCAGCTCTAGGCACAGGATATTGTGTGTTCTAGAAGTTGTAGCGGTTCTCCGAAATCCACTTTAAACTGTAGGCCCCGTCCTGTTTAGTCTAAAGTGTGCATAAGATGGCAGTAGAGTGACAAACCAAACCAAACCAATCAAATACAACCTACTTCATCAGCACGAAATACGCGACCACACAGCAGTTCGAACGCAAATTAGAACTTCCTTTTGTTAATTTTTTGCTGTTCTGAATATTTCTCTTAGTTCCTCCTGGTGGCAAAAGCAAAGCTAACCAATCATAATCTTAAGTTCATTTTCCGAAACGCTGTAACCGTGTACATAAAACTATCCGTTTTTGAAAAGAGAGCAAGACTTTTTAGCGGGCCGACACAGAATTCACGTTGACAGTTAGACTACGAATTAGTACGCTGGCTTTTAGATGAGTAGTTGTTAATTCATTCAAGGTTTTAAGACGAGTATATTAGTCGCATTTCCGAGTTTTGGTGTTCAAAACATGACTAGCGAAGATGATAAAAGGTTCGCCATAACTTGGAAGATCAAAAACTTTTCTTATTGCTTTTATGGGGAAAGACAGACGATCGACAGTCCAGAGTTCTACGCGGAAAATGTGCGTCGAACCAAGTGGATTTTGCAAATTTCTCAAGAGTACGGCCTAGTGAGTCACTTTACAGTCATCATAAAAAGAGCCGAAGAAGATTATGGACCGGCGAGTGTTAAACTGAATCTCCAAATTTCCGTGCTCTCAAATAAGGGTTTGACTCTGAGAAGAGAATCGGTAGAAAACACAGAATTTTCTAAAGGCACCAAAAAAGGATCTCTAAGACTTCTGGAACGTGCTGTCCTTTTCGCGACTAGAAAAGAAGAATATCTCCCTCAAGACACCTTAACCATCCATTGTCAGTTTTGGGAAGTTGGCACCACGACTACCGAAACTGAACGTGTTTTTGTTCGATCCGAGATAGAAGTGGATCGAAAATTCTTCCTTGGAACTGTTTCCAATTTTAGCCAAATAAATGCAAGAGATAGCAGAGAAGTTCAATTGAAAATGCTCTCTTCAGAAGATGAATCCTCTCTGTTTATTCCTGACAGAGCGAATCTGTCTGTGATAGAAAGAGCAGAATACGAAGAAACACTCGAGCTCCACATATATTTTAAAGATAACGCCGGAGAATTTTTCTCTTGCAAAATTTGCGTTTTCGATGTCGAAGGACAAAAGCTGAACTGTGGAAAATTCGACTTTAGTTACGAAGAGTACGGACCCCGAACTTTGCAATGCGGGCTTCTTCCGACGAGATGGGATCTGATGGCCAAAGAAAGCTTGTATTTGCCGGTCGACACTCTGACTTTGCATTGCGAGTTCATCATCGCGACAGGAAATGTATTGGATTTGATAAAAACGCTTCTGAGTGAGGAACATCGAGATTTACATGCAGAATGTTCATCTTCTGCAAGCGTCCTGGACGATTTCAAAAACGTCTACAGCTACGGCGTTCTGTGCGATGTTGATCTGCAGACGGGTGCCGAATCGTTTCCCGCTCACAAAGTTGTCCTCGGCGCCATATCGCCCGTCTTCAAAGACATGTTTGTTAACGACATGAAGGGAACTGTCACCAATCGCGTCGACTTGCCAGACGTGGACTGCGGAACTGTTCGTCAACTGCTCTTGTACATGTACTCGGACACAGTCGAGTGCCTGGAGTGGGACTCCGTCAGAAATTTGTATGCAGCAGCGGACAAGTATGCAATTGGATCCTTGAAAACTAAATGCTCGACCATCCTGAAGGGACTTCTGGTGCCAAGTCAAGCTTGCGAGCTCCTTGTACTGGCAGACATGCATCGCGACAATGATTTGAAGAAGTTTGCGCAAGACTTCATATCGGAGAACGATGAATGCATACTCGGCTCGAATAGTTGGATGGAGTTGGAGCAAAAGAATCCCCAATTAGCAATCGGAACCATGCGACATCTCTACATGCGTCTAAAAACGCAGATCGAATTCATGACACTCTTATGGGAGGAGTGTTGATAAGTGTGCCCGACATGTGTAATGTACTTTTAATGCGTATAAACGAGGGTTACTATTTTGTAGTCCCAAAATGAAATTGTAAATTTTCTTTTATTACATTAAAGTTGATTGTTTATGAAGTTTATATTTGCGTAAAATTATTGCTTGAGACGTCCAAAAACATTCCCGATTCGATTATATTCCCACCAATTCCCCCAATTTTATTCGCTATATCTTTACTGAAGGATTTAGAAAAAACAATTTAATGAACTTATAGCTATAATCAAACTAAAATACAGTTTTTGTATTTAAAAAAAAACATTTACTGTAACTTGATAGGTATGGTATTTGCCTTCACTTGAAATATATCCTTGTACACTAAATTCGTGTACAAAAAGAAATGCATGTCCTGTAAAAAATAGTAAATTAACACGTACCGTTACTTTAACACGTAACATAATATCTCAAGCACTGTATCTAATATCTTAAGCATTGTATACTTTAATGACAAAATTGAAATAGTTAATTTTTCTGTATATTCCCTGACCTCCGACCCTCTAGATGTCCATTTACTTCTGTAATTTGATGGACCAGTAGGATTACCACGTTTAATTTTTTATTGCATTTTGCCGATCTCCAGTTTTATTTAAATTTGGAGCTCGCAGAACGGGGCTTTTATTAGGCGAGTCTCAAGAAGTTTGGGGAAAATAATTCATATTTTTTATATAAGTGTTGGTTAATGTTTATACATTTCACATTTAATTCAAAATTGTGTTTGAATTTAGTTTTTTCTTCAGTGATCAGTTACCGATCTACATTTTCGAATCCATAATTTCAGAGTTAATTTGTATTTCGGTGATAAAAAAATTTCTTAGTCGTAATACTAATTTAAAATATTTTCTTGGTAGAATAAGTAGTAGTTTTGTTTGTAGTTTTTTTCTTCTTATTTGCCACAGCGGATGAGATTAAATATTATTATTCATTAACCTTTTTTGCTTGGTTGTTGTGTTTCAAATGGACATGTAATCTGATAACATAAATATTCTAGATTAAAAGGCTAAAAAAAAAAAACCCTGATCGCCTTCGTCCCAAAAATCTCCTTTTAAAAGTCAATCTTTCAAGAGGAGTAGACATTTCTCATCTAGTGGTCTTTCGCCCATCACGATGTAATAACTCGTGGTGTAGTCCATATTCCATCTGTAATTCCTTTGACATGTGAAGTTTGCATAGACAATCACTAATTTAATGAGTCTCTTATACATGATACCAAATATTTGCTATCAGATTTGATTGACAAGTTGTTTTCATTAATACAAAATAGTAATCGTATGTAATATAACTAGTCACAATAAAGAACGACTGCTGACAAATTTAAGTGAAGATGTTATTTTATACTTGTGAAATAATATACATTCCTCTCTCCTGGGAAGGAAATGTCAACACTCTTTCCGTGAAATAAAAAAAATGTTACAATATAAAAAAAGGATGTATACAAATTATTCGACTTGTGCACATTTGCCTGGTTTGAGATTAAAATGTTTAAATAAAACTCTTTTTCTGAATGTAAACTTGTGTTTTACACTGCAGAATAGTCAAAACATGTAAGAATATAAATTAACACACAGACAACACACGGACCTTAGAATTGTGTAGAATTATTTTTAATTTATTAAGTTAAATATATACAGTGAGTTATCGTAATAATATCTTTCCAAATTAAAATGATAGAAGATAATTAAAACTATCAAAAAAAAAAAGTGAGAAAATTCAATGATGAACCTGAAGAATTTTTAACTTTCTGGAGATAGACTGAACTTGTGCATTTTGATTGACTGAACACTAGGGTTTGGCGATTTTTCTTGGTCGCCAATAGGGGCACCAAATGTGTTTTAGGATATCGCATTTTTTTTTTTTTAACTCTGTTCTGATTATGTTTCTGGATTCGATTTTGAGAGCTCATCACACCGAGTGATACGGTCAATCGGAAGAGTTGATGGATTGAAATGTGGAATTTTAATTTCCGGGGATTTTCCGTTAGCAGGATGTCGCCAAATTATCGCCAGTTACAAAGTGACGAATCCCGATTGCGTGTTTAAATGATCGGCTAAAATGGCTCCCATTTTTCGCTTTGGAAAAACAAATTGTTCTCACTCAGTTAACTGCTGTTGCTCTTAGCAGAATAAAGAAACAGTAGATAAAAAATGGAGGGCCTGACGGCAGACTGGCGAACGCTTTGACTTCTCAGTACCACAGATTTCGCACTCGAGTGCCGGCAATGACATGAGTGCTTATAATGGTTCGGAATCCACTTCAAGCCGTAGGTCCCGCTATCATATGGCCGTAGAGCGTCATAGAGCCCAATCAAACTTCTTCTCACCCACATCAATCTCAAACTGTGAAGGGGCAACTCATCTCTAGGCACAGTGATGTGGTGTGGTTTAGTATTATTATTATTATTAGTAGTAGTAGTGGTGGTTCGAAATCCACTTTAAACTGTAGGTGGTCCCTTTCTGAATAGCCTAAAGTGTGCATAAGATGGCCATAGTGCGACGAATAGAACCAAACCAATCAAAAACAACTTACTTCATCAGCACGACCTACGCGACCACGCAGCAGTTCGAACGCAAATCAAAACTTCCTTTTGTTGATTTTTGCTTTTCTGAATATTTCTCTTAAAACCTCCTGGTGGCAACAGCAAAACTAACCAATCATAAATAGAAGCTCATTTTCCGAAACGCTTTAACCGTGTACATAAAACTCTCCGTTTTTGGAAAGAGAGCAAGACTTCACGTTGAGAGGAGAATTCACGTTGACAGTTCGACTGTGAATTAGTACACTGGCTTTTAGATGAGTAGTTGTTAATTCATTTAAGGTTTTAAAACGAGTATATTAGTCGCATTTCCGAGTTTTGGTATTCGAAACATGGCTGGCAAAGATGATAAAAGGTTCGCCATAACTTGGAAGATCAAAAACTTTTCTTATTGCTTTTATGGGGAAAGACAGACGATCGACAGTCCAGAGTTCTACGCGGAAAATGTGCGTCGAACAAAATGGATTTTAAAAATTTCTCAAGAGGACGCCTTACTGAGTCACTTTACAGTCCTCATAAAAAGAGCCGAAGAAGATTATGGACCGGCGAGTGTTAAACTGTATCTCAAAATTTGTTTGATTTCAAATAAGGGTTTCTCTCTGAGAAGAGAATCGATAGTAAACACAGAATTTTCTAAAGGCACAGCAAAAGGATTTCAAAAACTTCTTGAACGAGCTGCACTTTTCGCGACAACAAAAAGAAGAATTCCTCCCTCAAGACATCTTAACCGTCCATTGTCAGTTTTGGGAAGTTGACACCACGACTACAGAAACTGAATATGTTTCTGCTCGATCCCAAATGGCAGTAGATCGAAAACTCTTCCTTTTAACGATTTTTGATTTCAACCAATTAAATCCAGGAGATAGCAGTGAAGTTAAACTGTAAATGCCTTTTTCAAAAGATGAAACCTCTCTGTTTGTTCCTGACCGAGCGCATTTATCTGTGATGGAAAGAAAAGATTATGAAGAAAAACTGAATCTCTGCATATTTTTCGATGATGAAGTCTGAGAATATTTCTCTTGCAAAATTAGCGTTTTCGATGTCGAAGGACAAAAGTCGAACTGTGGAAAATTCGACTTTCGTTACGAAGAGCACGGACCTCGAATTTTGCAATGCGTGCTTCTTCCGACGAAGTGGGACCTGATGGCCAAAGAAATCTTGTATTTGCCTGCCGAACTCTGACTTTGCATTGTGAGTTGATCATCGTGACAGGAGTTGTATCTCAGTTGATAAAAGACTCGCTTCTGCGAACGGAAGATCTAAATTTCGAAGCAGAATGTTCATCTTCAAGCGCCCTGGACGATTTCAGAAACGTCTACAATGATGACTTTCCGTGATATGTTCATTGCAGACGGGTGCCGAATCGTTTCCCGCTCACAAAGTTGTCCTCGGCGCCAGATCGCCCGTCTTCAAAGCCACGTTCGCCAACGACATGAAGGGAACTGTCACCAATCGCGTTGACTTGCCAGACCTGGACTGCGGAACTGTTCGTCAACTGCTCTTGTACATGTACTCAGACGCAGTAGAATGCCTGGAGTGGGACTCTGTCAGAAATTTGTATGCAGCCGCGGACAAGTATGCAATTGAATCCTTGAAAACTAAATGCTCGACCATCCTGAAAGGAATTATGATGCCAAGTCAAGCTTGCGAGCTCCTTGTACTGGCAGACATGCATCGCGACAATGATTTGAATGATTTTTGCGCAAGACTTCATATTGGAGAACGATGAATACATACTCGGCTCGAATATCTGGATGGAGTTGGAGCAAAAGAATCCCCAATTAGCAGTCGAAGCCATGCGTTATCTGTACACGTGTCTAAGAATGCGGATCGAATCGAGGACACTTTCATGGGAGGAGTGTTGATAAGTGTTCCCAACATGTGTAATGTCTTTTAATGCCCATTAACGAGGGTTCCTATTCTCTGGGCCCAAAATGAAATTGTAAATTTCATTTATTACATTAAAGTTGATTGTTTATGAAGTGTATATTTGCGTAAAATTATTGCCTGATTCGTCACAATCATTCCCGATTCGATTATATTCCCATCTACTCCAGAACGTTTTTCCCCAATTTTATTTGCTATGATCTTCACTATATTTTTTTTTCTAAATCCTTCAGTAAACTCATAGCTATAATCAAACTAAAATACAGTTTTTGTATTTAAAAAAAACATTTACTGTAACTTGAAGGGTATGGTATTTGCCTTAACTTAAAATATATCCTTGTACACTAAATTCGTGTACAAAAAGAAATGCATGTCCTATAGAAAATAGTAAATTAACATGTACCGAAGTATTATAGAATATCTTAATCACTGTACTAATATCTTCAGCATTGTATATTTTAATGATAATATTGAAATAGCCGATCAATTTATATGTTTATTCCCCGACCTTCTTCCCCCTAGGTATCCATTTACTTTTAGTAATTTGATGGTTCAGTAGGATTTCCATGTTTAATAATTTATTATACCTTGCCGATTTGAAAACATGTTTTTACCTTGAATTCTACACTAATGTTTCTTTCTAAATGTGACCTGCAATGTGGTAACATGGATAGTCTGGTTTAAAATAAGGGGGGAAAATACCTCTGATCGAATCGTCCCAAAATACTTTCCTTCTCTACACTAAACATCTCCCTTTAAGATAATTGTAAAGAGGAGGGAAGAAGGGTCAGCTTCCTCACTTCTTATTGGAGTAGACATTTTCAGCTCGTGGTCTGTCGCCCATCACTATAGTGTAATCCATTCTATATGTAATTGTTTTGACTTTGGTGGAGTTGGCACGCAAACACAGCTGCAAATACAATAAAACCAAACAAACAAATGAGGACAACTCGCCAGAATCAAATCTGATAGCAGATATTCGGTATCACATATCATGAGACTCGAGAAATTGAAGGAGGCTCAAATATTTGCTATTTCAGACTTGATTAGACAAGTCATTCTCATTAGTACGAAATACCACCAGCATCTAATATAA
>BPLQ01012955.1:81636-104604 GCA_021605075.1 Caerostris darwini | reverse complement strand
CGTTGTGGGATAATAATAAAGGTTCAATGACTGAAGATATATTGCATCGTACAAGGTGACGTCGTACAAGGTGGATCGACAAGGTGGTACATCGACATCGTACAAGGTGCAACGATCTAACGATATCATTCAACGCCGCAATGTACAATGAACCATTGATTGCTATCGAGGATCTTTGCATTGACATTGCCAATTTACAAATCAGTCGTTTTGGTACGAGTTCACCAAATCGAAGTGCGTCTGATTTAATCAACACTGATATGAGTCGTGAACTGCAGTACAATACTGTAGAAATGGCAGCGATTGTTACTCGCAATGTCCCATTACTGACTGATGAACAAACAACCATTTACGACCGCATTATGCTGGCAGTTTCGGCAGGACAAGGGGGATTCTTTTTCTTTGGATGCACCAGGTGGAAGTGGCAAAACATTTCTCATTTCGCTACTTCTTGCCGAGATACGATCAAAAAATGGCATCGCATTGGCCGTCGAATCATCTGGGATTGCAGCTACTTTATTAGATGGAGACAGAACAGCTCAATCAGCATTTAAGCTGCCACTGAATATTCAAAATAACCCAGATGCAGTGTGCAATTATAAAGAAACAATCGTCCATGACCACAGTGCTGAAACAGTGTAAAATTATCATATTGGATAAATGCACTATGGCACAAACATTCGCTTGAGGCATTGAACAGGACATTGCAGGATATAAAAAAACAACGACAAACTATTTGGCGGCACTCTGTCGCTCCTTTCAGGTGATTTCAGGCAAACACTTCCTGTCATTCCACGTTCAAAGTACGCTGACGAGATCAAGGCTTGCTTAAAATCATCGTCACTGTGGCGTAATGTTGAAAAATTACAACTAAAAGTAAACATACGCATTCAAATGCTTCAAGATCCATCCGCTGAAACATTCTCAAAACAACTGTTAGATATTGGTGATGGAAAAGTTGCTGTACATGAAAATACTGGATGCATAAAATTGCCGATATTTCTGTACAATCATCGACTACATATTTCCCGATGTATGCCCACAATACAAAAATCTTGATTGGTTGGCAGAAAGAGCAATTTTGGCAGCAAAAAATGTGGACGTCAATGGTTTAAATTCCAAGATACAACAGTTATTGCCAGGGGACAGTTGGTGCCATACAAATCTATCGATACAGTTTGCGATGCCAATGAAACTGTAAATTATCCAATTGAGTTTTTAAATTCATTGGATTTGCCAGGCATGCCACAACATCATTTACAATTAAAGGTTGGATCTCCGGTAATTTTGATTCGTAATTTGAACCCACCACGGCTGTCCAATGGAACACGATTAGTCATTAAAAAATTAATGAAAAACGTTATCGAAGCCAGCATTTTGAATGACAAGTACCGAGGCGAAAATATATTGCTGCCACGAATCCCTGATTCTCATAGATTTTCCAATTGAATTCAAACGTATTCAATTTCAAATTAGATTGGCATTCACAATGACAATCAATAAGTCGCAAGGCCAAACGATGCCTGTTTGGCCTTGCGACAACTATACGTGGCATGTTAGTGTGTGGGTAAACCATCCAGTTTGTTTGTGTTAGCTAAAGACGGACTAACCAAAAATATTGTACACTCCATTGCACTTAGAGATTAATGTTGATTATTTTTAATTGTCATAAATAGTAGTAAATATGTAAATAACTATTTTTGATGCATATACAGGTATTATATAATGTAATTTAAAATATATTTGTTAATTTAATCAAGTATAAAGGATGAAATAAATAAATGGTTAGTGTATTATCATTTTATAGGCCGTCATTGTCTGCAACGTTCCATTCCTCTTCCAAACATAACCACATTTCCATACACTTATAGTAAGCTAGTTGTTTTTTTTTAACTAAAAAAATATTTTATAGAAATAATGTATATGGCAAAACAACGTTTGCCGGGTCAACTAGTAAGCTAATAAAATTTAGTTAGAATAATCAAATGGAAAAACAATTGTTTAGAAGGTCGATGCAATATATTTAATAATATTTGTTACTTTGCTTAAGTTTACATGGATATCTGTAACTATTATAGGTTTCTTTCCTAGATTGATGTCATAAACAAAGAAATTTTATAATTCTGTCATTGCATTGATAATTTGTATTTACTATATTGTTTGTTTAAATAAAGAAATAATTCCCTATTGTTATTGTCTTTAATTTCTTCTAGCTTTAGTAGATTTTGGCTTTTATGCAATATAAGAAATCCTTTATGTCCACCTTCACCCTCATATAATCTTCATTGAGGGATTAATGATGGATATAAAAAAAGGTGTGAAGAAGTGGGGTAAAAAGTTAACTAAACTTATGAAAGTTCAACAGGGTTTATTTTAAAAAACTTACATCAATGCTCAAAACAACTTCACATTACAAAATATTTTTAATAAAACATTATATTACATATAATAGGACCAGTTCGCCCAAATAATTCCTACAGGAAAACAATCCTTTATGTCCACCTTCACCCTCATAACCAGAAGACCATGAGATCTTTAGTCAGGGGTTAATGATGGATTTAAATAAAGGTGTATACCAAGCAGGGTTTTTTAGGGAGCTGATAAACTACCCTACAAAATATAAGCAATTTTCATTATAAAATAAATAAAAAGAAACTATATATTTCTCCTAAATAACTCCTACAGGAAAACAATCCTTTATATCCACCTTCACCCTCATAACCAGAAGACCATGAGATCTTTAGTCAGGGGTTAATGATTTATTTAAATAAAGGTGTATCCCAAGAAGGGTTTTTTAGGGAATTCATAACCAAAACAATTTTCATTATAAAATAAATAAAAACTATATATATATATATAGTTCTCCTAAATAATTCCTACAGGAAAACAATCCTTTATGTCCGCCTTCACTCTCATAGCCAGAAGGCCATGACATCTTTAGTAAGGAGTTAATGATGGATTTAAATAAAGGTGTATCCCAAGAAGGGTTTTTAGGGAATTGATAACCAAAGCAATTTTCATTATAAAATAAATAAAAACTCTCTCTCTCTCTATATATATATATAGATATAGTTCTCCTAAATAATTCCCACAGGAAAACAATCCTTTATGTCCACCTTTACCCTCACAGCCAGAAGGCCATGAGATCTTTAGTAAGGAGTTAATGATGGATTTAAATAAAGGTGTATACCAAGAAGGGTTTTTTAGGGAACTGATAAACTATCCTACAAAATTTAAGCAATTTTCATTATAAAATAAATAAAAAGAAACTATACATATTTCTCCTAAATAACTCCTACAGGAAAACAATCCTTTATATCCACCTTCACCCTCATAACCAGAAGACCATGAGATCTTTAGTCAGGGGTTAATGATGGATTTAAATAGAGGTGTATCCCAAGAAGGGTTTTTTAGGGAATTGATAACTAAAACAATTTTCATTATAAAATAAATAAAAATTATATATATATAGTTCTCCTAGATAATTCCTACAGGAAAACAATCCTTTATGTCCACCTTCACCCTCATAGCCAGAAGGCCATGAGATCTTTAGTAAGGAGTTAATGATGGATTTAAATAAAGGTGTATACCAAGAAGGGTTTTTTAGGGAACTGATAAACTATCCTACAAAATATAAGCAATTTTCATTATAAAATAAATAAAAAGAAACTATATATATTTCTCCTAAATAACTCCTACAGGAAAACAATGCTTTATATCCACCTTCACCCTCATAACCAGAAGACCATGAGATCTATAGTCAGGGGTTAAAGATGGATTTAAATAAAGGTGTATCCCAAGAAGGGTTTTTTAGGGAATTCATAACCAAAACAATTTTCTTTATAAAATAAATAAAAACTATATATATATATATATATATATAGTTCTCCTAAATAATTCCTACAGGAAAACAATCCTTTATGTCCACCTTCACCCTCATAGCCAGAAGGCCATGAGATCTTTAGTAAGGAGTTAATGATGGATTTAAATAAAGGTGTATCCCAAGAAGGGTTTTTTAGGGAATTGATAACCAAAGCAATTTTCATTATAAAATAAATAAAAACTCTATATATATATATAGATAGATATAGTTCTCCTAAATAATTCCCACAGGAAAAATATCCTTTATGTCCACCTTCACCCTCATAGCCAGAAGGCCATGAGATCTTTAGTCAGGGGTTAATGATGGATTTAAATAAAGGTGTATCCCAAGAAGGGTTTTTTAGGGAATTGATAACCAAAACAATTTTCATTATAAAATAAATAAAAACTATATATATATATAGTTCTCTTAAATAATTCCTACAGGAAAACAATCCTTTATGTCCACCTTCACCCTCATAGCCAGAAGGCCATGAGATCTTTAGTAAGGAGTTCATAATGGATTTAAATAAAGGTGTATACCAAGAAGGGTTTTTTAGGGAACTGATAAACTATCCTACAAAATATAAGCAATTTTCATTATAAAATAAATAAAAAGAAACTATTTATATTTCTCCTAAATAACTCCTACAGTAAAACAATCCTTTATATCCACCTTCACCCTCATAACCAGAAGACCATGAGATCTTTAGTCAAGGGTTAATGATGGATTTAAATAAAGGTGTATCCCAAGAAGGGTTTTTTAGGGAATTCATAACCAAAACAATTTTCATTATAAAGTAAATAAAAACTATATATATATATATATAGTTCTCCTAAATAATTCCTACAGGAAAACAATCCTTTATGTCCGCCTTCACTCTCATAGCCAGAAGGCCATGACATCTTTAGTAAGGAGTTAATGATGGATTTAAATAAAGGTGTATCCCAAGAAGGGTTTTTTAGGGAATTGATAACCAAAGCAATTTTCATTATAAAATAAATAAAAACTCTATATATATATATATAGATAGATATAGTTCTCCTAAATTCCTACAGGAAAACAATCCTTTATGTCCACCTTCACCCTCATAGCCAGAAGGCCATGAGATCTTTAGTCAGGGGTTAATGATGGATTTAAATAAAGGTGTATCCCAAGAAAAGGGTTTTTAGGGAATTGATAACCAAAACAATTTTCATTATAAAATAAATAAAAACTATATATATATATAGTTCTCCTAAATAATTCCTACAGGAAAACAATCCTTTATGTCCACCTTCACCCTCATAGCCAGAAGGCCATGAGATCTTTAGTAAGGAGTTAATGATGGATTTAAATAAAGGTGTATACCAAGAAGGGTTTTTTAGGGAACTGATAAACTATCCTACAAAATATAAGCAATTTTCATTTAAAAATAAATAAAAAGAAACTATATATATTTCTCCTAAATAACTCCTACAGGAAAACAATCCTTTATATCCACCTTCACCCTCATAACCAGAAGACCATGAGATCTTTAGTCAGGGGTTAATGATGCATTTAAATAAAGGTGTATCCCAAGAAGGGTTTTTTAGGGAATTGATAACTAAAACAATTTTCGTTATAAAATAAATAAAAACTATATATATATATATAGTTCTAAATAATTCCTACAGGAAAACAATCCTTTATGTCCACCTTCACCCTCGTAGCCAGAAGGCCATGAGATCTTTAGTAAGGAGTTAATGATGGATTTAAATAAAGGTGTATACCAAGAAGGGTTTTTAGGGAACTGATAAACTATCCTACAAAATATAAGCAATTTTCATTTAAAAATAAATAAAAAGAAACTATATATATTTCTCCTAAATAACTCCTACAGGAAAACAATCCTTTATATCCACCTTCACCCTCATAACTAGAAGACCATGAGATCTTTAGTCAGGGGTTAGTGATGGATTTAAATAAAGGTGTATCCCAAGAAGGGTTTTTTAGGGAATTGATAACCAAAACAATTTTCATTATAAAATAAATAAAAACTATATATATATATATATAGTTCTCCTAAATAATTCCTACAGGAAAACAATCCTTTATGTCCGCCTTCACTCTCATAGCCAGAAGGCCATGAGATCTTTAGTAAGGAGTTAATGATGGATTTAAATAAAGGTGTATCCCAAGAAGGGTTTTTAGGGAATTGATAACCAAAGCAATTTTCATTATAAAATAAATAAAAACTACATATATATATATAGTTCTCCTAAATAATTCCTACAGGAAAACAATCCTTTATGTCCACCTTCACCCTCATAGCCAGAAGGCCATGAGATCTTTAGTAAGGAGTTAATGATGGATTTAAATAAAGGTGTAGACCAAGAAGGGTTTTTAGGGAACTGATAAACTATCCTACAAAATATAAGCAATTTTCATTATAAAATAAATAAAAAGAAACTATATATATTTCTCCTAAATAACTCCTACAGGAAAACAATCCTTTATATCCACCTTCACCCTCATAACCAGAAGACCATGAGATCTTTAGTCAGGGGTTAATGATGGATTTAAATAAAGGTGTATCCCAAGAAGGGTTTTTTAGGGAATTGATAACTAAAACAATTTTCATTATAAAATAAATAAAAACTATATATATAGTTCTCCTAAATAATTCCTACAGGAAAACAATCCTTTATGTCCACCTTCACCCTCATAGCCAGAAGGCCATGAGATCTTTAGTAAGGAGTTAATGATGGATTTAAATAAAGGTGTATACCAAGAAGGGTTTTTTAGGAACTGATAAACTATCCTACAAAATATAAGCAATTTTCATTATAAAATAAATAAAAAGAAACGATATATATTTCTCCTAAATAACTCCTACAGGAAAACAATCCTTTATATCCACCTTCAGCCTCATAACCAGAAGACCATGAGATCTTTAGTCAGGGGTTAATGATGGATTTAAATAAAGGTGTATCCCAAGAAGGGTTTTTTAGGGAATTGATAACCAAAGCAATTTTCATTATAAAATAAATAAAAACTATATATATATATATATATATATATATATGGTTCTCCTAAATAACTCCTACTGGAAAACAATCCTTTATGTCCACCTTCATCCTCATAATCAGTAGACCATGAGATTTTTAGTAAGGGATTAATGGTGGATTTAAAGAAAGGTGTATCCCAAGAAGGTTGTCTAGGGAACTGTTAACCCAACTTATGCAAGATCAGCAGTTTTTACTTTAAAATCTTCCGATATTAATGCTCAATACAAATTCACAATATAAAATATATATGTATATATCTTCTAAATAATTCCTATTGGAAAACAATCCTTATGCCAACCTTCACCCTCAATACCTGAGGATCATGAAATTTTTAGTAAGGGATTAATGATGGATTTACACAAAGAAGTATCCCAATAAGGATTTTATTGAACTGATAACCCAACTGCATCAAATTGTTATATAAGATTTCAAAATTTACCAAACTGAAAGTATAAGAATATAGAAATCGATGAGTCATGAATATGCTTCAATTTAAATTTGTGTTTCAAGGCACAAGACCAATTGAATTATGGCACACAAAGTATTTATGCTTATTGATCAACGGTTAATTCATAAGATTAATCTGTATTACTTTTGCCAAAAATATTTTACTCTTTCATAGTCACATCAAATGTAATAAAATATCTCAAATAAAATTAGTTTAAAAGAAAACATATCTAATATAATTATGTTATTTTCTTTCATTTTTATTTTTGGCAATATAATTTTATTAAAATGGCACAAATGACATGAAGGCTATAACTAAAATTTTACTGCTAATATATGCACTTGTTTAACTGATATACATTTGCATTCTGAAAGCTATATTAAGCATTCTAAAAATCTAAAATGTTTAACTTTCCATTTCAATTTTTGCTCATTTCTGAATTAATATTTTTCATGTATTTAAATTATTAATGCAATTTACAATGTACATACATATATTTTTTAAGAGCATACATGGCAGTCATTTATAATGTATTCTTAAAAAAAAAGGGTATCTTTATTACTAAAAAAAAACATCTCATATTTTGAATTAATAATTATGTATGAAACATTTCCAATTAAAAATAAGGAAGTTATGTGCAAACAAGCAACACTCTGAAAGAACTTAAATTTATTAAAAGAATAATTCCATACTTAGGAAAAATGCTGTGAATGAAATTATTTCAATGTTATTGTTTTTTTTTTAAATTTCACTCCATTAAAGATATTTATGAATATGTAATTTATATTAAAAAGTAAGCTGCTAATAAGCAATAGATTTCACTTGAAATCCTTAATTTTGCAGAAAATGAAGCAAAGGCTTTTTTATTTAAAGCAGTTTTTAAAAGTATGACAATTTAGAAAATTTTAATGTACTCAGATTCACCTCTATCATCGAACTACCATTTCAAAATAATTGAGTTTCTTATTTATTATTTGTTTTACCTACTTCATTTAATTTTCCAACATAAATAAATGATAAACAATGAAAAAGTTTTAAAAACTTGGTTAAATAAACAATCATCATATCCAATTTCACCTTAAAAATTTCAAGATTATAAGATCTTTAAGTAAGGTATCAGTACTGAATTAAAACTAAGATATTTTAGAAAGCTGTCAGTCCAATCTATAAATGACTGATTATTAGAATTATATAGGAGTTAGAAATTCAACCATAAAGGAAATAAAGCATCACAGAATAAAAGAATTGATGAATTAGAAATGCTTTAATAACAATGTTAGAATAGGTACTTTTTTTTAAGCTTTTTTCTCTACAGCTTAATATTGTATCAACGGTAGAGAAGGTAGTTCAAATCTATTGATGATTAGCACTTTATTATAACAAATTATTTATTTTTCATCAAAAAAAATATCCATTTGATTGAATTTAAATGCACTACTTAAAATAAAATATACTCAGTTAACAAAAAATTTGTCTGTCGACAATATTGACAAATGGCATGCCTAAAAATCAATAGATTTGATTATTTCATTAATATGGCTTGATAAAAAAAAAATGTTTTTAAAGCCACAAGAATATTGAAGCAAGATTTCATGGTTATTTTCGCCAGCCTCATAAACTTATTTCATTATCTCATCAGATGAAGAATTCTTGAAAAGATTTTAGGTCTTACTTTTTCCTATCCTTAACATCTTTCAATTTTTTTTTTTTTTTTTTTTTTATATCTAGTTCAGTACTAGCATAAATATATATATCATATACTAGGATATTATTCTTGTTTTTAAAGATCTTAAGTAAACTATTTTGTATTGCATGTATAGGCTAGCATAAAACAAATTGAATAGCTTATTCAAATAGTAAAAAAAAACATTAAAAAAATTTTTTACTCATCTCACTTCTTTATATCATTTCCAATTTTATCTATTTCACACATTAGAATATTTATCCTTTCCAAATGATCTGAAATAAAAAAAAAGAATTTTTATTAAAAAATTGCACATAAATGTTTAGCATAAAATATTCATAAAAATTTAAAATACAACATTAGAAATAAAAATATTTAATATAAATGCACTATGTGAACCATGTTTATTACCCTATTACAGAGGTGGGGGCACACAAGATGTCAGCGAGGTCATTAAAATAAAATATACAACTTCAAATAATCCGCTGATTAAACGTTAAAATACCTTAAAAGTTTATGCTGTAAATTATAAAATTATAGGTTGATGTGTTACAAATTGTGGGCAAAATCAACAAAAATTGAAAAAACTTAGAATGAGAGAGAAAGATGAGCAACATTCTAAACATAAAAAGATGTATACGATGGAAGGAAGCAGTATTTTTAGCAATATGCATTGCCGACTATTTATTGGCAAATATTGATGGAAAGATAATTCCTGGAATGAAATTTTAAAAATAATTACAAACACTTCACATAAGGTCAAATAGAAGATTAACTGTGACAGAAATCAGTTGATATAAAAACTTATTTTTAAAAAAATGATATTTACATTGATTGATATTTTAAATTCTGAGGATCCTTCAAATTGATGGCTCTGGTTGCAATATATAGTATTTGGCAATTAATAATAAGTAATTGAACCTGATAGTAATTGAACCTTATCGTAAAGGGTGATTTTTATGATCCATGAAAATTAAGCAGGTAATGGATATCTGGAACAGAGGATTTACATAAAAATTAGTCATTAGGTCACCCATTTTAACTTAGTGATTAAATATACAATTTTATTTTACTTATCTTAAGCTATTTTATACTGTGTTGATATCTCTTAATTCAGCACTAATTTTTAAAAGCAAATTGAGAATACAAGAATATTTTTTGGTGCAAATTAATATTTTTTTAGTGCAAAAACTGCATTTAGATAAAAGAAACAAATTGAAATGTTTGAATTTATTAACTAAATTTTTTTCAATCCATTAATAAAGATCACAGTACATAACATACAGAGTCAGGAGTTGCAAGTTTTTCGGTCAACTTCCCACTCCTGACTATGGCACTAATCAAGATCTCTATTTCCTTAGCAAATATCGAGATTAAAAATGAATAAAAAAAAATATTACTTTTTCATTCATCAAAGTGCACAAACACAATTTAAATTCTCTTATGAGAAAAGGTAAAAGTTTGATATCTGGCAGGTTTTGCAAGTTATGTCTCTCATAGGAAAACACTAAGATGATAAAGTGATATTTCATCTTGCAAAATAATAAATGATTCAGATAAGCATAATGTTTATAAATTTACATAAGCATTGCCTTCATGTAGATAGAACATCTGCAAAATGCTTAATAAGATTTCATATTCTACATTTATAATCATTGACACCACTAAAAATCTGCAATTAATACAGATCATTGAATTGTTTTTACTGTGAATTATGCTTAGATCTATCATTTCCCTAAAAATATACACCATGCTGATTTATTGCTTTTTTTAGGAAAATCTGTTTATTTATAATGCTTTGAATAGTGATAAAAATGTTATGTAGGGATCTGTTTTAAATGGGATAAAATGAATATGTTTTTGAGATAAAGGGAGGAACCCACTATTCCTCCCATTTGAATCATACCAACTAATTCTCCAGTAGTTTTGTAAAGAGCAAAGATGACATCATTTTTTCCTCCATGGAAAACATGGGCATAATTATAATCTATACTTTTTTATTTAATAATATAGGAACATAAATTTAATTATCTTTCATTTAAATTAACTTAAACTTAAACTAACTTAACTTTTTTAACTTAAACTTTTCCATTTTTAGTAATTTACATTTAACCCCTTAACTGCCGCCGGCGTATATATACGCCTCACTCAACCGATGCGTTCACTGCCGACGGCGTATATATACGCCTTTCCGAAGTACGATCCTTTGCATTGCGCTGCTATAAAGAAAACTGTTCCCACGGTCTTGGAATGCCACAAAATGACCTTGACAATGTTTGAAACGGATTTTATTATTTCAGAGAAAAGTGATAGGGTATTGGTAAAGGGGATGTTTCTGAAACGGTGAGTCATAGCTGTGCAGTTTTTGCTTCTGTTTCTGTTTGAGTAGGTCGTGCTTTTTTTTATTCTTCTTTTGCTTCCGTTTCGTCGTGAAACCAGCTATCAATGCAATGAATGTGATTTTGGTTTATGTGACTTGGTTTATAAAAAACAAGTTTAGACATTTTAAATAAATAGTTATTTCTCCTATCCTATTTTACATATGAAACAAAGAATTCTTGTTTTAGGAAATATCACACAGCAGATAAGTTCTAACATCTGTTTTATTACACTGTTATTCTATACTTTAAATTTAGAATTTTTGTTTTTTTTTTACACTTTATTTTTTCTGTGAAAGTAAAAAGGTTTTATGTTGCAAAACGCACTTATTTTTTTCCTCCAATACATCGCATAACTACGCGCGCCTGTATGAAAAACGGTGGCACTGGGGAGCGCATCTCGTAAGTTTTCCTCGGCAAGTAAGGGGTTAATTTTACATTTTTTTAAAAAATTTATTATAAACTCATACATAACATTTCAGTCGTAATTAGATCTTGGAATGTTTCCAAATTAATGAAATTTAATTTCCTTTAAATAGTAAAAAAAATAAATTACATTAGAAGTGACAAGTTTATATATATCTCAGAATGGATATGTATTTTTTTAGATATTTCAAAAAAATAAATAAAGATAACTGGATTTTAATTAAATATATAATAAACTTAAAATAATTAATAAATTAACTCAGAAATTAAAATATTAATGAAGGAAAATAAAAATTCCAAAACTTTTAAATGTCATATTTAAAATGACTTTGGGTTGATATTTACTATAAGAAATATGTGCTAGAACTAGTAATTTGCATCACTGTAACATTAAAAAAAAAGATGTTATAAAAATAGAAAATTCTAAATAAATGATTATTTTATTGAAGTTAATAGTAATACAAATTTTTATGAAATCTATAATAATTAATAAAACAGTAAAGCTTTTATTTATTTATTTTTTAATTTTTCTACTTGTAGATTTGTTGGGTATAAAATATTTTACATGATTTAGATATATTTCTCATTCACATAAAAGTTATCATCCTTAATAAAATTAAAAATCAACTAGTACCCCCTAATAATACAGTATAACAAAGAAAAAAAATTTGTTTCATGTGCAATACTTAAATATTAAATATTTTTTCAGAATTGATAAAAATTTCTAAAAAAAACAAAAACAAAAAAAAAAGTACTAAAAAAATTAGTACTTACGTATTAACGGTACCTTGGCGACAGTTGCGCCAATAAAGAGCACACGCGCCAACCGCAGCTACAGATTTGGCGGTTTTTAAGTGGCACCAATCTATTCTATTGGTTTGGTAACCTTAGTAGCTGTTAGATTGGCGACACTTAAAAACCGCCAAGTCTGTCGCCAAGGTACCGTTAATACGCAAGTACCAAAAAGGTAAAGCAAGATGGTTATTAAACCAATTCAATTTGGGCCAAGATTGCATTTTAGCACGGCCTGTTTTGCTAAGTTGGCAAACTGGCAGTGATTCACAAAATGTGGTATTATGCCCATATACATTTTTTTGGGGGAAAAAGTGTTAAAACATACCATCGTCAAATATGGCTTGTATACATTTTTGTTCTAGTTCACAGGCAGTAAAAATGGATAGTGAATGTTTTTTTTTTTTAAATTTAAAAAAATAAAATTTGAGTTAAATTTCATTTTAACCTAACTGAATGCAAAAAAAATTATGATTATTTCATGTATTAATGAGAGGCAAAAATAAAAAACACTATTCTGCTTAATAGTTTAATATAATGACTATAGAACTATAACTTTTACTTGACGGTGATGATAACCAAAGTGCAAATTGCGTCACTTAAATCATAAATGAAGTGGTGGTGCCCAATGCCCCTCATAACTTGGGTTCATGTTGTAAAGTCACCAAAATAAAACATACTGATTATATATTAATTTTTTTTTCCAACAAAAAAAATAATTGTAACACCTTCAAAAATTGCAAACCCCCCCCCCCCCCATTTTTCTGATTTAACCTCTTTCTCTACAGAAGGGAGAAGGCGAGAATAAAAAAAACTGCAACTAAGAATGCTTAACAAATATTGTTTTTACCTCAAAAAAAAAAAAAAATTTATATAAACAGTATAGCCTTAATTTGAGCAACCTCACCCCTCTTCAATCCTCACCCTCAATCTGCCCTGCACTTAATCATACTACGGTCTCTCACATGTGTCGTTCCTCTTATGCAAGCACTTCACACTAATCACTAGTATCACAGACAGGTTTAAATTACAGATGAACTTGTTAAAATTGCATGTTAAAATTATATAAATACAATATATTAAATAAATAAATAATATATTGATACAATAATTAAATAAATAATATACTAATACAATATTAAAATTGTATGTTAACAGTAACGTTAAGTACACATAGCTGGAACAGCAATTAAATAAAACTATTTTAAAAAATACATAAATAATGAGGTGATATTTTTTTCCTAACATGTAGGAGGTACCTAAATGAAACCTCTTTTTGAAATAAATAACTTTTAGTAGCAAATACAAAAGAATGTAAAATGGATGGCATTCAATAGGCATAAGTCAATCATTAAACAAAATAAAGAGGCGACACTAAAATAAACTAAGAAATCATTTGAAAAAAAATGTATTTAGGGAGCTATTACTAACTCGAAATGTAGATGAGGAAATGAAAATGATGTTAATCTGTGATGTAATCACTAAGATGAGTAGTAACCTTTTTAGTACTGACTAAGGGTAGAAATGACCAACCCTTTATTGCACCAATGTCATTTTATGCCTAATAACGTTTGTCATAAAAAAATATTGTATCAGTTGGGATTATTTATTACTTAATTGGAATCAAAACTATTTTCTATCCCTCACTTTGGAATCATAATGGGAGAATCAGCATAACATTAAAGAGGATTTGATTTTCATATATAATAGACTGATTTAATCTTTACTTCTATCAGAAATAAGCAACTGAGGTACCAAATGAAACAATTACAATTATATTTTTGGGCAAAGTTTGGATTTATTTAGATTCACCTAATTTCAAGTTAAGCATCAGAGCTCAATTTTTAAGATTAAATTCATTTTAAAAAGATAAAAATGAGAAACTAACAATTTATTTAAATATATTTTTTAAAGCTCCAATGTTAATAATCAGAAAATATCTCACAGAAATTTTTTCTAATTCTCAGAAATGAACTAGCTTATTATGAAAATGCACGCTAATGAGTGTCTATACAAAAATGACTAGCAATGCAGATTTGAAAATAATTAAAATTGGGGAACAATTTGTTAAAAATAACATTTTTAACATCAAACATTTGTTTTAGAAAATGTTTAAACAAACAAAATTTATTCAGTTGATTTATATGAATTAAAAATTAACACAACTGATTTGTATATTTTAATTTAGTTTTAACGGAACATTTTCCGATTATTTTGAAACCATGACTTAAAAACAATAGAAAATATTAAAACGACAATATCTAGCAAAGTATATAATAAATTAAAAACTAGTTTTCATTACTCTCCACAATAATTAAATAAAAATAAATATAACTTACAATAAACTTCTCAGCTAACGCAGATATTTAACAGAACAAAAGCAAGACCAATAAAATGGCGAACTGCAATGTGGGACGTTAAAGAGAGGAATTATCCTTTTGTTAAAATGTCCAGAACACCAGAGAGAGAGCTCGTGGTCTTTAAGGAAAGGGAATTTTTTTCGGAAGATTTTAGGGAAATAGCCGATCTCCTTGTCGTTTTTGCTTGAGTATTAATTTATTTAAAATTAATTATTCGAATTTTTTATTAATTAATAAAAAAAGAAATTATGAATATATAATTTTTTTATATTATTATTATAATTTCAAGAAGGTAATAAAGAAAAAAATTAGATAAACAATAAAAACAAACAAAAACGATTGGAGGGGAAATTGTGACTCAGTGGAAAAACTGCATGGTAATTCGAAAAGGAGGATATCGGAACGTTAATGAATTCTAAACAGCGCGAGGTCTTTTGCGATTTTTAAAATCAGAAATGTCGTAAACATAGTTGCTTAGATCATTCAAAACGGAATTATTAATATTTCGAATGGAATTATAAAATTTTTTGCAATTTTATACACAAATTGTTTAAAACTTGGGAGGGAAAGAACATGTCTGATATCCTCATTTCGGAATTTCAATTAGCGTCAAAAATAATTAACCGCGTTTATTTTGTTCTATGCTTTGATGTGTGTCACATCTCACGTGAAATTAAGTTGCTATGGATAGACATTAATGCCAAAGGTAAATTCATAAATTGTTCTTTAATGTTTATTGTACTTGATTATTGAAATATATATATATATATCCTTAATATGATAATTAATTTGATTTTGTATTTTCTATAATATTTACAGAAACACATAAAACGCTACTTCATATTTAGGTAGTTTATTATGGTTTATTTAGGTAGTCATATTTAAGTTTATTTAGTTTGTATACCAAATAGGTATAGGTCCGTATTTATATATTTTAACGTTTTATTTGAACTCATGAGGTTAACTTTTGTGTGGTTTTATTTCTTCCTTATCAGACTTGTTTTGCAAAAGAGTTAATCATGTTTGAGTTATCTGATGATATGGACAGACAAGCAGCCTGTATTCCAGATCCTACAGTAACACTCCTTGCATCTTTAACAATGTTTACATCTGCTGCTTTACAATTTATTTGCTGTTGCCTAATCCGTATTCATCTGCACTGCTCACTCTACCTTGTTTTTTTCTCGCTTCGCCTCTCATTTAAAAAAATTGCAGATGTAATTGAAAAAGCTCTTGAAATTAATATGAAAGGTAAGCTGAAGGTAATTGTTATAAAAATATTGATTTATTCATGAGAAAACTAAATATTATAAAAGAATGGTTAATTAACATGATTTTGCACTTTCTATAACATTTATTTATATACAGCTAAAGTTTATTCAAATTTTTTACGTTTGAAATTTTATACATGATGTTTGTTTTTTATCTTTGAAATGAAGTATACTACTCACGACTGAAGACTCACTCACTACTGAAGTATACTACTACGCCCAAAAAGTAAGACCAATTTTTATTTTTTTCAAAACTCTTTATTTATTCTTCCAAATTTATTTCATCACATTCAAAGTCATCCCCACCGGACACAATGCACTGCTGCCAACGTTTTATCCAATTCTTCATCATCATTGTTGAATACAGATGTCGAGTGCCTGAACGCGAAGCGTTCATCTACTCAATGGTATGTGAAGGCAGTAGGAAAGAAAAGTCATGATAAATAGATAATAGTAATCGTATGATTTGAGAGAAAAAAAAGAAGAAAGTAAGGAAAATGTAAATCATCGGTGATGGAAACGTAACAAGAAATTTATGATCAGTAAATATGGGTTGAATCCAATTCTTAATGCATGCTAAAAAGTCATTGTCCGAGATGGCCTTCAAAGCGCGCGGCGATTCACATTCAATCGACTCAAAACGGTGTCCTCGGAATGGTCTTTTGAGTTTAGGGAATAACCAGAAGTCGCACGGTGTGAATGCGGTGATTGTGGTACGATATGGGTTTCATTTTTGGCTAAAAAATCAAGAAGAATCAATGCAGTGTGAGCTGGCGCATTCAGTATTTTCGGTACCAATCGAGATTTGACGCGTTTGAGGCCCAAAACATCTTTTAAAATGGAATTGACCGATCTTTTTGAAATTCCAACATCAGCAGCAGGGTCTCTAACTGTAAATCGACGGTTTTCAAGCACCAAATGTTTAATTTTTTGGACGTGAGCTTCGTCGGTTGTGGTGGGTAGTCGGCCAGAGGGCTCTTCGTCTTCAACGCGTTCTCTGCCTTCTTTGAACTGTTTATACCACTTCCAAACATTTCTTCCTGAATATAGGAATGCTCACCGAATGCCTTCTGCAACATTCTATACATTTCCGCAAACAAAATGGAATGCAAGTTCTTTGCTCAATTCATTCAGACATTTCAAAAATCCCTGGAATCAATTTTAGCGTCTCATAAAGCCAAGCGTAACTCAAACACTAATGAATATTTTGATGTCAAATTTCACACAGATGTCAAGGACAGTGCCAGCAACCTAAAAAAGAAAGAAAAAAAAATTGAAACTCCATAAGAGCAGGGAATTTTAAATTGAAAATTAGTCTTACTTTTTGGACACAGTAGTATTTGTATATTTAAACATTTTGAGCTCATAAGATTAACTTTAAAATGATTTTGTTTTTCAATTCCTTCTATTAGCTCACACTCTCCCTATTTATATCAACTATACTCTCCCTTGTTCAAATTTTCAATCATTAATTTTATTCATCCAAAAATTATATATTTTAATTATTTATTATAAATTTTTTTTTGAACTTGTAGTAGATGACATGGATGTAATACAGTTTTTAAAAATATTAATTCATTAATTAATTTTTGTTTTATATGGGAGAAATATTCATATATTCACGCTGCTCTTTATTCTCATTTGCTCATCATTAATTAATTAATAATTAGTTAATAATCTCTTTTTTCTCATAACTAATTATTAATTAATTATTTTATTCATTCAATTATTAATTATTTTTATTCATTTAATTATTAATTATTATTATTTTATTATCAAATATTTTTATTATTCATTTAATATATATTATTTAATTTTTAAAATAATGTAACTACAAATTGAAAATAATATAAAAAATCGTCTTGATTTTAATTTATTCATTTAATTATTAATTATTTTTATTTTATTATCATATATTTTTATTATTCATCTAATATATATTGTTCAATTTTTAAAATAATGTAACTACAAATTGGCAGATATAATAAATTAATAGTTTAAAAAAACTAAAAAATACGCTTTTAGAGTTAATCAAACTAAAAAGTAAAAAATAATTGTTAACATAAGAATAAAATGACTGACGAGAAAATGAATGTCACTGTTCTAAAATCGTGGGGTGCTCGATATCAATCGTTATAATTTCTCACTAGTTTCATTCCGAAATGCAGAGTTAGTTTAAAAATGTCATACAAAGCACCCCACGCTTTTAGAACAGTGACATTCATTTTCTCGTCAGTCATTTTATTCTTATGTTAACAATTATTTTTTACTTTTTAGTTTGATTAACTCTAAAAGCGTATTTTTTAGTTTTTTTAAACTATTAATTTATTTTTTACTTTTTAGTCTGATTAACTCTAAAAGCATATTTTTTTTTAGTTTTTTTAAAGTATAATTGTTTTTACTTTGTTTTCCACTTGGCTTTACTTAGATTGAATGTAGGTCGAGTACCTGTGCGCGAAGCGCACATCTACTCAAAATCAAAAGTTTACATACTTTTTACCCACCGAAATTTTCGGCCAATAGGAAGAACGCAATTCGACATGATCGCTCTCCTATGCCTTTGAGATCCGCCTCTTTTTAGCCACCGAAATTTTCGGCCAATAGGAAGAGCGCAATTCGATCGCGGATCAGTTGACTGACTCGCCAGTAGATGGCGCCATCAGTCCCAAAATCGAGCCCAAAAAGTGAGTTACATACAAACATACATACATACATACAAACATACAGGTGAAGCTAATAAAAGCGTATTAAAAAATCGTCTGATTTTAATTTAGCTTATTTTTCTGGATATTATTATTCTTAATTTTTTACGTTTGAAATTTGAAACGATCGTGTGTGAGTATTCTTGTTAATGTATTCTATATTTTTTAATTTCAAATGATACAAAAGTTTTTAATTAAATTTGAAATATAGCCTAATATATTTGCTTTTATTATTTTTATCGTATGCATTTGCTTTTATTATTTTGCTGTAATTCGAGATTTCTGCTCTTTTTTTTTTCAATTCCTCCTATTAGCTCTCGCTCTCCCTATATATATCTTGTTCAAATTTTCAATCGTTCATAAAATACTTCTTATTCATCCACTCAAGTTCAAATGCATTTTTTTAACTTGTAGTGGATGACACTTGATATTAATTCAATAATTAAATTTAATTCCTTCATTTTAGTTTTTTTTTAGATTTAAGTTGCCTATATCTACCAATAGATGGGGCCAGATAAACTTTAAAAAAAATGAATGAAAATTATTTATAAAGGACAAGCAATAGAGTGAAAAAAAAGAAGGAATTGACTTTAAAAAATTTGTTTTTATATTACTTGTTTATTAGATGATTTTGCAAGGTTTTTTGCGAAAATGTGATATAAAACAATTCTTTGCAGATTACTCGAATGCAGAGGGTCTACAAACAAATTCAGTAGAGTTTGACCGTTTCTCGCCAAGTTGTGTATATGTCCCTTCCCTAAATCTCCCCTTTGGAATTGGAAACCTAACAATGCAGAGTCCCAGGTATTATAACACGTGGGCTGAAAAGTTCATAGGCTTACACATAGATTGTGCTACTAGTATTAAATCCATGTGAGTTTTAGTTAGCCCTAACCTTCAAAAGACACGAGTATAAATTTGACAGCTCTTGCACTATTAGTATGTGAGTTATAGCATTTTTAGTGTACATCATGTGCAGTCCACTCGGCTGACTGTCGATTGGACTCCGGTGTGAAATGATGGAGCCATGTTTCATCCATTGTCACCTATCAAAGCACAAATTCGGGTTTATTACGATTGAACAGCTCCAAACACTGCTTAGAATCATCCATTCGTTCTTGTTTTGGGGCGATTGCGAGTTCGCGCGGTACCCGCTTTGAACAGTGCATTCGCATATCCAAATATTCATTCACGATATGTCCAACACGTTCCTTTGATATCCTTAGGGTCTCAGCTATCTCAATCTACTTCACTTTACGGTTATCAGAAATTATTTTGAGGATTTTTTTGATGTTTTCTTCGGTAACAGCCTCTTTGGGGCGTCCACTGCGTGCATCGTCCTCGGTGCTCATTTGGCCTCGTTTAAATTTAGCAAACCACGTCTCTACGGTTGATTTTCCTGGTGCAAAGTCCGAATAATGTTTATAAAGCCAAGCCTTAGCTTCAATAGTATTTTTTTTCGCCAAAAAGCAATGCTTTATTAACACACGAAATTCCTTTTTATCCATTTTTTCAAACTAACAAAAGTTGCTTCACTAAAAATGCTATAACTCACATACTAATAGTGCAACAGCTGTCAAATTTATACAAGTGTCTTTTGAAGGTTACGGCTAACTAAAAATCATATGGATTTAATACTAGTAGTGCCATCTATGAGTGAACCTATGAACCTTTCAGCCCACCTGCTAGATAAAGATATCAGACGTAATCCTTCGTACTACGAAGGAATTTGAGAGGCCTTGGGGAGCCAACGAAACTGAAGTTTACAAGCGAAATTATTTACAAAACATGGAAGTTTATCAAAAATAAAATAGGTTCTGGATTTCATTAATGTAATGTAACGGCTGTATTGTATTTGAAGTGCCTAGGTTACCCTGTACCTCCACATCATAATTTTGGCTTAACATTAAAAATATTGAAATAAAAAATATGCAAACATTAAAAGAATTATTTACAAAACATGGAAATTATAGTAAAAATAAAATAGCTTTTAGATTGTATTAAATGAACAGTAATGAAAAAAACATTACACTATTTTAACGTAACATTAAAAATGTATAAATATTAAAATAAATAAGATATAAATGTTAAGATAGACAAAGTTTTTAAAACAAGGTTTTCCGGATGCGTTCATGTAAGTTAAATAACACTTTACAATTAATTAATTTTAATATCAAATTTAAGTACTAAGTGATTCATTATTATTAAATTAAGATTATTAAATGGTTAAAAGATCATTATTATTAACTGGTTGACAAAATTTTAATGTTAAATAAATAATTGAAATACTTACATTTATTATTAATTAATTTTTAGAGATAAATTATATAAATATAAAATATATAAATAATACCGTATGCAAATATTGAGATCCAGTCAAAAACTATCTGAAGGTAGCAATATTACTGCAAAGAAAAAAGAAAGTTGGAATTGTCGGTTATAGTTTGCATGGCGAATTTCTTGAATCCTATATGCAAACCTGACCCCTAGTTCAAGTTGTTAGCGCTTTTGGTTCAACTTATACCTGTGAGCTTTTTTTTTTCTTTCTCCTAAAATGAAATTGACCCAACACGAAACATAACAGACGATGTGCAAATACTCATATTGAAAACGATTTGCAAAAGCTAAGTGAAAGAATGGAGAAACACATTTCGCACTCGTAGAATAAATATTTTTTGATGATTTCATTTTTTTGATTTCATTTATATTTAGATATTTTTATACTTCATTTTTATGGTTATATATTTCTTTACAATGCGCGTTTAGTATGCTTATTATTATTATTATTATTATTATCTTATCTAACAGGTGGGCTGAAAAGTTTGTAGGCTGACACATAGATGGAGCTACTAGTATTAAATCCATATGAATTTCAGTTAGCCCTAACCTTCAAAAGACACATGTATAAATTTGACAGCTGTTGAACTATTAGTATGTGAGTTGTAGTATTTTTAGTGAAGCAACTTTTGTTAGTTTGAAAAAATGCATAAAAAGGAATTTCGTGTGTTAATAAAGCATTGCTTTTTGGCGAAAAAAAAATACTATTGAAGCCAAGGCTGGGCATGATAAATATTATTCGGACTTTGCACCAGGAAAATCAACCGTAGAGAAGTGGTTTGCTAAATTTAAACTAGGTGAAATGAGCAGAGGACGATGCACGCAGTGGACGCCCCAAAGAGGCTGTTACCGACGAAAACATCAAAAACGTTCACAAAATAATTTCTGATAACCATAAAGTGAAGTTGATTGAGATAGCTGAGACCCTAAATATATCAAAGGAGCGTGTTGGACATAACGTGAATGAATATTTGGATATGCGAAAGCTCTGTTCAAAGTGGGTGCCGCGCAGAGCTCACAATCGACCCAAAACAACAACGGATTGATGGTTCTAAGCAGTGTTTGGAGCTGTTCAATCTTAATAAACCCGAATTTTTGCGTCGATATGTGACAATGGATGAAACATGGCTCCATCATTTCACACCAGAGTCCAATCGACAGTCAGCCGAGTGGACTGCACGTCATGAACACTAAAAATGCTATAACTTACACACTAATAGTGCAACAGCTGTCAAATTTATACACGTGTCTTTTGAAGGTTAGGGCTAACTAAACATCATATGAATTTAATACTAGTAGAGCCATCTATGTGTCAGCCTACGAACATTTCAGCCCACCTGTTATGTTTTCAAAAGAAACAAACTGAATTCTTAGTATTATAGTAATCTTTATATTACTCGCTCCATGAAGTCTTCTCCAATTCTCACAATAATAAAGTCCATCTTTTGACAGTATTTTTTTATTTAGCATCGCAAAATTAATAGCAGCGAATTCTTAATGCTTTTTCACTTGACTTTCCGCCATGATTACAGTTTTATGCCATCTATTGTTTACTTTCGCAACGAATTACTTGCGGGGTAAATTCCTAGGCTCATTAGGCTATACTGAAATGTAATAGTAAAAGTATTTGAAATCAAAATTTCATACATTAATCAATTTTATTATCATTTTTTTTTTTT
>BPLQ01012955.1:0-55079 GCA_021605075.1 Caerostris darwini | reverse complement strand
GCTTTTGATACCAGAAGTAGTTGGCTTCTCTGGGTACTGATTTTAAGGATCTATACGTCGGATATTGCAATCAATTTAATCACTTTTTTCACTATAATTTATGTGTCCAATAAATATTCTATTCTTTGGATTTCTTCGTGACGTAGCAGTTATAATGGCTTGCAGTGTATTACCATGGATGATGATGCTTATATATAACATATTATAGGTTCAAATAATTTATTTATAATAGTAATGGATAAATAATAATAATAATAAATGAATAAAAATAGTAATGGATAAATATAAAAAATTATATATGAAATATGATTATATATGTATGGATTGTTATAGTTATAAAATATGGTTTATATAATTAAACATATACAAATAAAAAAGATAATTAAGTAATAAAAAAGTATAAAATATTTACAGGAAAAATGTAAAAAAAAATGAATAAATACGTATCAATAACATTAAAATAATAAATAAATGAAATTTTGATAAATAAATGAAAAATTATATACATGCCGCATTGATTAATAACAGAAAATATTGAAAAACAAATTAAAACTCCATAATTATGTACGGACATGCTGAAAGGATGATAAGCCATGCTCCAAAGATTTGTTCACGTACCCACCTGCCATGTAAAATACTGCCATTTGATTTTAAAATACTGAAAAAAAAAAAAAGACACTAAAAATTGATAACTGATATTTCAGATCTAAAGCAGGGTCAAAAATTCAATAGGGGCAATTGAAATGCTACCATAATAATGAAAAACAATAATTTTTAACCAATATAATTTTTTTTTCTTTATAATGGTAATTTTACATCACAAAATACACTAGCATGCAAACAAATGCCTTTTTCAACATACAACTGCGAAATTGTTTAATAAGGCTTTCTGCAATTAGCATAGTGAAGAGACAACTCAGTAGGAAGGTGATGTTTGTGCAAATATCATAGGGGACGCGTGGAATTCGTGCGTTCGGTTCCAAGGCAATTTAAAAAGGAGGAGGATTTTCATTCATCCAAAAAAATCTGCATATTGCATCTGAAAATTTGCATATTGCTATCCCATGACTTTTGTCACTTCAGTGTATTTGTTATGCTTACGTTAAATTTTCCGCGTATTATGCTTGCCATTAAGCTTTACCTAGCAAGTAAATAAAATTGTCATTCTGTGTTTTTTTTTTATTTAACTTATTACAGCAACAATAAGCTATTCGCTGTCGCGGGCCGGATGGATGACACTGGCGGGCCGGATTTTGGCCCGCGGGTCGTAGTTTGGAGATCCCTGCTCTAGACAGTTGGAGGTAATAAGTCAGTCAGAGCAGGAAAAATGAAAAAAAAACAGAGGAGCAATGCGTGGGCGTAGCGAAATTGAAAGGAGAAAATCATCAGGATTAGGAATTAATTTAAAATATTTAGAACAGTGCGAGGTCTTTTGATATGTTTGCGGGAAGAAATATCTTAATCGTAATTGTGTACGATATTTAAAACAGAGTTATGGATGTTTTGCATACCATTATAGAATTTAGTAGAAGTTTTGTGGGCAAATTGTCTTAAACTTGGAATAGAGAGAGCTCGTCTAATATCGTCATTACGAAAGTACCAGGGTGAATTTGTTAACATTCTGAGAGTTTTGTTCTCAAGCCTTTCAAAATTTTGTACGTGCAACAGAACCCCAAACTGGGCTACCATAAGCTAATACTGGACGAAGATAAGAGAAATATATTAGGTTATTGAGATTAAAAGGTTAAAGCTGAATTTCTATTGATTAAAGGATAGAGAATTCTAAATTGAGTATTGAATTTATTTCTAAGGTTGTAGATATGCGATCTGTAGTTAAGTTTACTATCAAGAATGATTCCTAAGTACTTAGTTTCTTTAGACCAGGTGATATAATTATTGTATATTTTAATATTTGGAGGGTTATATGATTTTTTGCAAGTGAAAAGAACTGCTTCAGTCTTGTCTATATTTAATTTTATCTTCCAGTTAATGAGCCATTTTTCTAAATCAATGATATAATTTTGCAAATTTTCCTGGATAGTGCACATTTTTTAACCTTGCGTTAATATTGCAGTGTCATCAGCATACAGACTAATTTTGATATTGTTCTTTTGCGGAATAATCGTTGATAAATATATTATAGAGGGAAGGACCTAGAATACAGCCCTGGGGCAAATCAGCATGAATATCACGAATTGATGAATCAGTATTCCCTACTGCGACAACAAAGTGTTTGAAAGATAGTTACGAATTACTTGAATCAAATACGGAGAGAAACTGTAAGAAATAAATTTGTAAATCAATCCATTAACACAGACTCTATCAAACGCCTTGGCCACATCATGAGAAATTGCAGCAGTTTTATATTTCCAGGAAAATCCTTCAGCAACAGTTTTTGTGAGATTGTAGAGCTGATGAATTGTAGAAAGTTTTTCGGTAAATTCAAATTGCTCTGGGATGAGAAGGTTCTTTTTTTGACTCACTTTTAAGGAGGTTCATGATGATATTTTCAATTAGTTTACTAATAGAAGAGAGTAAAAAAATTGGTCTGTAATTAATAGGAGAAGTAGGATTCTTTCCAGGTTAAGAATTGGAAGAATTCTATCTGTTTTCCAAGACTTGGGATAATAACCAATATGAACCTTAAGCCTTTAGTGTTTTTAAAACATTAAATTTTTTAAATATTAAATACAATTATGAAAAAAAAAATTCATTATAGCATACTAAAAATTTGACTTTCTAATGTCAACTCTGAACTCTAATATTTTATTTCTTTTTGAAATTATTATGAAAAGTTTACGGGATATTAAAGAAACAAAAAAAAAAAAAAAAAAAAAAAAATTGATTAAAAACCCGTTTCAAATTTAAAAAATATATATATTATAGATCTGTTTTGGGACAAACCAGATAATGCTGATGGGGTGTACGCAAAGTCGGAAATTTAACAAAGAAACAATCTTAATTCATTGGATTTAAGGGTTTTTAATATTTTAATTCAATTCTTTTATGCATTGTACTAGATTTTTTCTCATTTAAAAAATGCTCATTATATTTTTCTAACAAGGGGCCTGAATGGCTAGCGCTCAGCACCACAGGTTTCGGGTTCCAGTCCTGGCTGTGCCATGAATGTTTGTAGTGGTTCGGAATCCACTTTAAACCGTAGGTCCCGGTCTAATAGGATCGTAGAGCATTGCGGGGCCATTGCTACTCCGCGTCCATGGCTTATCTTCAAGTTACACGCGCCCCCTGGGTAATGCAAAGTGAGTAACGTCTGTGCAGCGTTTGCCTTGAGGCATCCAAGACCAAGCTGTCTAAGTGTTTGCCAGCTGCATTAGAAAGAAAAAAAAAATTTCTAACAAAAATTTAATTCCATATTTTCTTGAAACCTTGATTTGCCTTCATAAATTATTAATAAATAAAATTAAAAAAAAAAAACGATTTTTAATGTGCATATTTTATGCTTTAAATAAATTTTTCAATAAAATAATTCATTAATCATTTACTTTACTAAAGATATTGGAATAATTTTTTTTTCTCTTTAAATCAGATCAACTTTGGTCTTTGATTTAATATAAGATGGGTTGCATTTATACAAGAGAGTAATAAAATGTTTTTTTTTTTAAAAATATTAAAATGATCTTTAAAACTGTGCAGCTATTTTACACACCTATAATTAGTATAATTTAGATTTTCATATGTGTATAATTGATTTTTAATGCATAATTTGCAATATTATCGTGCAAATAATATGATTATTATTTCTCTAATAACATGAGTATATATTTCAACAAATTAAAAGTCTAGTATTGCCAGTTACAATAAGCATTATTAATAAATTAACATAATAATTTAATAAATGATAAATAACAAAAAAACATTTTTAAAATTTTCTCGCGAGTTTTTATCGAACAAAGTTTTAAAACAGGAAAGGAACAAAAAGCTTTCTTAATGATAAATTTTTTAGTTAGTCTATAAAATATAAATAAACATTTAACTTATTTTATTCTTTTATGTAATTAGCATATATATTTTATTTTAATTGAATGTGAAACATTTTCATAAAAAAATAACCTATTTTTTTAATTATGATTTCGATCGAGATTTTAAATTTTATTTATGTTATAAAATATTACAAAACACGTCTTCACAATTCTACAATCTCTAAATCCAAAGAAACTCGGCTCAAAATTTAATAATTTAATTTTTTTTAAATTTCAAATACATATTGCGTTAATACACTAAATTATCTTTTTTTTTTAAACAAGCAATTTGCTTTCATTTAGGTAATTATTTAAAAATGCACTGACAGATTTTTGCTATAAAATATTAGAAACATTAAAACGTAAAATAAATCAATATATAAAAATAGGATGTATTTATAAACTATGAAACACAGTGTTAAGCATTCAAACATGAAGAGTATTTTTATTCAATAATGTAGTAAAATATCATCAAAGTTCTAAGTGAAATATTACAATTTATAAAACTCATCAAACTACGTTAATGTTTTACAAAATTTTAAAATACAGTTTCTAAAACTTTTTATCAGTCATTTATGAAAATTATTTGTCTAGCTGATCATAAATTCTTCGCTTTCACTACATTAAAATCTTAAAATGTTGACAAAGAAGTTTCATCTTAATAATAGCATTCAAGACTAATATTCTGTCTTAAAATAAAACTAAACTTCACTTTTTGCAATAAAAACATATATATTTCATTTTTTTTAATTTTAAATATACTGAATTGAATTACTTAGTATTAATTAAAAGTTTCTTCCCTTGTACATTTAAAATACATTTTAATATCTAATAGAGATGTAGACAGGCGTTAAGCACATTAAATTGAAATAATTATAAAAATAAGATTTTAGTATACTCCGTAAAGAAAACAATTCCAAAATTCAAATTTAAAAATGTTACAACAGCAACAACAAAAAAAAAACCCTTTCGGATCTATATCTATTATATCTTTATATCTATTTTAACCATAATTGTTTATATTATACCACTATAAAATCTAAAATTTGAAAGAAAAAAAAAAGTTTTTTTTCCCAATTTAAATATTATCATACTAGTATAATTAAAATCATTTAATCAGAAATATAAAAATACTAGGTCATATTAATTAAACAAATAAATAAATGCATAGATAGAAACAGAAATATAAAAAATAAATAAAATTGTAATCAGCCTGGCCTATATAAAGGTCATGCATAAAATTTAGAATTTAATGCAAGAAAAAAACCTGTAACAATGATTTTAATTAAAAAATAGAATAAAAACTTATAGAAATCCAAATGATGTTCTTTTCTTGAAAAATCTCATTTTCACTTTGAAATAAAATTGTCTTCACTTTCACTAGACAAACTTTTAGAACAATTTTAACACTATTTGATTATGTAATTAAATAGTGTTAAAATTAAAAGATGATTCCATTTATAAAATATTCTAATAAAATATTTAAAAGATTTATAAGAAAATAATTAAAACAATAGCAATTAATTATTAAAATATTGAGTTAATAGAAAGTGAATCTCTTTTAAATCATAAATTTATAAAAATGTCAACAATGAACAACTTTGAGATAGCTTAAAATATTAATGAATAATATTTTAAGCTATCAAATTCGGAGATTTTAATCTGATTTAACTGTCTTGATTCCATGCAACACAATTTTTGTATTTAAATAATAAAATTAAATAATTGAATTTAATTGAAAATTAATTGATTTCATTCCTTTTTAAAAGGTTAAAGTATCACAATTTTTTATTTAAAACAATTTTTATTAGATTTATTACACATTTCGCAAATGCTTATTGTACGCAGTGACTGTCAATTCATATAGATTAATTATAAAGTTTCTTTATCATATATTATCTACAGATTTACATGCAAAAAATTAAGATAAACAAAATTGAATTTTAGAGTCCAATGAATTTGAGACTTGGTCATTTTTTAACATTTTTATTACACAGAAATAAAACAGAAAGGCAAGCTTTCAAAACATTGACATGGTGGGATACACATACTTAAATTCATTACAAACAAAAAGAAAGAGTATTGTGACACACTTACACATTACAAATGACTCCTCCAGTTTTTGATTTCAGTACAAAAAGTATTCTACCTATAATAATAAAGAGGGAAAACACCAATTTTTAAAATACAAAAGTATGAAAAATATACAAATGTTACATCATTTGTACATCTAAACTTGATTGTTGACATTCGTACGGGATTCCGTTTAAGTAAAATTCCACAGAAAAATGAGACATCTCGGAATCCGTAGAATTATGAGTCTTTAAAAATCAATGGATGGCTTTGTTTGCAAATATTTTACACATAAAAATGGAACTGCAGTTGTTATGCTACAAATTCTTTCCGTCGGTCAATCAGGAATATTTTTCAAATAGCAATTTTACAACTTGACACAAAAAATGTAAACAAAAACACAAAATCAACAATAGATATGTTTAAAAAAAAAGTACTAACCTTCAAAGTGGCAGAAGTTATTTTTCTCAATTAGAAGAATTAATATTACTATTTTGAATTTATTTCATTTTTTAAACAAAGAATTCAGGATTTTTTAAAAAAATTACTTTTAAATAATGAAATGCTATTTTTTTAATAAAGAAGTTTTTAATACTCTATGAAATTCAATCCTAAACTACTTAATTTTTAAAGAATTTAATTGTAACTTGTTGAGTCTATAATTATAGAACATATACAAATGCATGCATACAGTGTTTTTTTTTATTTTTTATTTTTAGATTGAGTGTTAATTTGCTACATGAAGCATGAATTTACGATTTTTATTGAAACAGACAGGTCACTAATTATTTTTGATTTTCTTTTAAAGTTATGCCAATTTTTATTATCTCGTTAATATTCCAATCAGGAAAATTATTGTCCAGCTGAAATAGAGGTCGATGTGTAAACATACTTATCACTAGTTTTTAAAATTTACAAAACAATTAATACTTTTATTAATAGTAAAATAAATAAACACAAAAGTATAAATGCATGTAAAAATAAAAGATTTTTTTTTTTTTACCATAATACACCTGGAGGGCTAATACAGAGCTGTGAGACAAGATGTTTTATTTTTTTGGTTTGAAAATGAATATCTGCAGGTTATACGAGATCTTTTATTTTGTCAAGTCGAAACTTCTGTGGGTTATAGGCCACTGTAGATAATATGAGATCATTTATTTTTTCGGTCCAAAAAAATTCATGAATATTTTTCTATGAAATTTAGTTATTTTAATCAATTAAGTACTCATGAAATATAATTTTTTTAAGGGGTGAAAGGATAGTATTACAAAAATTTGCAGGTTTTATTTCAAAAGCCAATTATTCTCTTAAAATATTCTTTCTTTTAAATAATTTTTTTTAACCTATTTAATACATAAAGATAATTTGCAAAATGATTTTTCTGAATGAGGAAGTTTAACAAAAATGAATCCTGCCACTAAGAGGGCTCACTGAAAACAGTTCTGACAAAAATATTAAAAGAAACAAAATTATTGACAAATAAATAGAATTAACTAAGATAACAACAAATATTACAGTGAAAGATCATGATTTAAAAAATTTAATTAGAACATAGGAAATAAAACTTCAAAATTCTGCATATCACAATTCATATTTTCAGAAATTCAATCCAATGTCTTAAGAAATGTGAAACCAAACGAGTTCCTTTAATATTGCTTTAAGATATATATTTTTATGATTCAATGACATGAGAATTATTTGTACTGTAAAGCATTTTTTTATTTCATTTTCAAAAACTGTAAACATTTTAGGAAAACTCTTGTACTTAATAAAATGTTCATTAACATTGATTGTAAATATTTTACATTTTTTACACCTTCATTAAATTGCACAGTTTTTTGTTAAAAAAAATTTTAAAAATATTTTCATGAAATGATGATAACTTTATATTTTAAAAACATGAATATTTCAATCTGATTCTTTTTACAAGTATCTGAAATATCTTTTAAATTAGTCCAATTTCTAACAGGGAGATGCGATTAAACTTATGTCTTGAAAATCACTAAGGATAAAGGTTTTTAGAATCATTTAATAAATGAAAGAAAAAAAAAATTTTCCTTTACAGAACTAACCAGTTTTAACTAACAGTGCAACAGTTAACTAACAGTGTTTAACTAACTTCCTTTACAGAACCTAATTAAAGATGCTTTTGGTTTAAAATCTTTGTTTTTGCAAATTAGTGATTTCTTGTACTAATTTCAAAACAACTGCTTTTATTGTATTAAAATCTTTTTTTTTTTCTAATTAAAAATATACATCTAAGAGCAATATTAACGAAAATACTTTTTGATAGTTACTGTAAATCTGAAACTTTAAAAACAAACAACAGATTTTATGATATATTTTTTTTTTCGGTTCTAGAAAATGGCCACCAATAGCTCATTTCTTGCTTATTCAATAATAATGGCAACAAAATTTAAAAAAAATAGAAGTAATTCCTGAACAATTGGGCAAAAGATCAGTCGTTTATCCCTAAATTACTTTTACTTCTTTATTCCTTTTACAGAGAGCCAGCAAACGGCAGCAATGGCAATCACGCCAGCAGAGACGTAGATGAACTTACGGGGAATAAAAAAGGTTCCCTTGATCACTTTCTCCTAAAAATAAAAACATTCTTTAGAAATTGGTAAAAATTCATTCACAATGATAACTACTTCTAAAATTTATGAAATTTAACTCTTTTTACTTTAGCATACATCTTATTAAATATATTTTTTAAATTATTCTTTTCGCCTATAGAAGCACAACAATAAATGGTATAATTATTTTGTACAAATAAACTATCCTTGTACATTCATGCCTCTTGTTTTCATTACGTGTTAGTTATAAAAATTTATTATTCATTAACACAATAAATTACAGGAATAAATAAAAAGTAATATTATAAAACAACTAGCCATTAACGCAATGACCAAAATTGAGCAATCTCAATTATAAATTAGAAATCATTTTGGCGAAATATAATTTAGTGTGATGTCTGTATTATTCTGCCATTTTTTCAAAACTCTATAATCACTTATTTTGTGATTGTTAAGTAAGCAAACTTATTTCCCATCGAAGTAAGCTATCTAAACATCATAATTAACCGATATGAAAAAACTCATAAGTATTACATTCTGGCTATGAGTATGCTCATTTTTGCAAAATATTCATTTGATATCAATAAAAATATAAAAAATGGATGGATTAAAAAAGCAGCGTATTAGAGAAGAAAGGTTAGCTCAGAAGGGATTTAAAACTTACGGGAAGTATTCAAAATTATTTTAATTGTTAACATTCAAATTTTAAAATTGTATTATGAAAAATTTGATGAAACGAATTCCACATTAACTGTTAAAGCTTCTTAAGGCTCGTTCCCACCGAGGCGAGAGACGTGAAGGTGCAAGCGGCCAAATTTTTTCGACCCCTTCACAGCGAAACGTCAGAAATAGCATTACGCATAGTGAAAAACTGCTTGGAGTTGAAAGTTGGGCTACTCCACGCGGCGAACTGCAAACCGGTTTCAGGCAACCGCGGTGAGGTCAAATTTTGGTCGCTTGCATCTTGTCGCCTTGGTGAGCACGAGCCTTTACAAAACTGCTTTGTGCCACATGCATCAGACTAGCACACCTAACACGTAATTGATTTACTTCACAGTAGGCTTCATCTAGTTCAATTCAATTATGACAGCGCTTGATTCAATCCTCCAAACATTTTTCATTAGTGATAATTTTAACTTTGAGAACAGGAAAAATGATATGGAGCCATATCATATTGGATGAATATGGCAGACAGTAGAAGCTCGGGAAATCATTTTAGGGACCTGTTTGTGATGCTCTCTTTGGGCAAAATTAAACTTTTTCGGAACCAGTCATGCAGTGACGCTTTTCAGGCCCATTATGTTATGAACAGACTTTAAATGATACTTTCATCTCTTCAGGCAGCTCTCAAAGATTCACATGACAGTTTTTGATAACCAACTTGTCGCTCATAGCAGTTGACGACTGACTTGAAAGAAGCAAATCAACTACCACTTTTCAATCTCCCTTGAATGCTTTATACTATCTATACGCTTCTGCTTTTGATATGCACGATTCACAGCAGGTCTTCTTTAACATCTCCAGTAATTTGGGACACAATACTTCGTTTGAAACATGAAGTTTAAGGCAAACTCTTCGTTCAATTAATTTTTCCCATTGCACCCAGCTAACGGAAAAGCGCGAAATTGCACCACAGAAATAATATAATATTGTAAATAAACACGGAAAAAGGAAAACTATTTTATTCATTTAACTTACTTTTTGGGTATACATCTATCATCAACAAAACATTAATAACACCAATGATGAAAGATGGAAGAAATGGTTATTTTAAAATATGCAGTTATTTATAACATTGGAAGAGCATAAAAGCACTCACCCATCCACCGTTTTCAGTGATCCATTTACAAACACGATCCACAATGTACTGGATCGACCATTTGAACAGGTTCATACCGAGTTCCCTCAGCTTCGCTTTCACGCATCTCACGAGGACGTCCGAGCAGAAGAAAAACAAGGCAACCAGGTGATGCTTCGTGATGCCATGCTTGAAAACTTCGTCTAACATTAAAAAGAATCTATCAAAATTAATGGCACTCAAGTCGACCTGAAAAAATTCAAATGATATATATTTTTATTATTAAATTCCAACAAATATTTTAATTTTATAATTACAGAAATGAACTATTGACAATATTTAGTTTCTCAAGTCAGCTCTGTCTTTATGAAAAATAACTCTTTCATATTTTTTTATATAAAATATGGTTCGTGTTAACGACATCTCCACTAATTTGAGAAATATTATATACACAAATTATTCTTATAACAATAAATAAGAAAACTGATGAGTTAACACGAGATATATTCACATAAATAATAATTTTAGAGTACACCAAGTGAATTAAATTAACATTTATTTTCTTTGTTATCACATTTTCTGAATCAAGGAGAGGAAGTAAATTTTTTTCTTTTTTCTTTTAGAACAACAATTTTTAATTCAATAAATTTAAAAGGAATATTTTGAATATTTCACTCATAAAAAGATCTAAGTTAAATAATGCATCTTTTTTAAAAAGGAAATGCATATGTTATACAAACTTTCTTTCTTTAAAAATAGGAAAGTATTTTTAATTTAAATAAATTAAATTCTTACACTTGAAAAGTTGTCTCTTTACCCATTTTAAATTTCTCAAGATTAAAACTCGAGATTTTTACAAAATCAGATTTAAAAATAATTTTTTAAGTTTTTTTAAAAATTATCTGGATGATAAATTTGAAAATGTTTATAAAATTCTATTAAAGAAGAAAATCACTAGCTTAAAAAAAAGAAAGAAAAATATCAGAAATATTTAACTAAATTGTTAAATAATTTATGTATACCCAAATTGTTAAATAATCTTTTTTTTCTTTTAAATAAATTAAATTAACCATTAATTTTTTATAGTTTTCTTAAAAAATTTATAAAGTGGAAAAAAAATTGAAAAATACATCAAAATAGATATCTTTTTAAAGAAATATTTAAAAAAAAATTATTATTGAATAATTTTAAGATATAAAGAAATTTATATAGTTATACTGTCAGGAAGAAAAAGAGAAAAAAAATCTTTTTGATTCTGAATGCCATATTGTATAAAATATTATGCATTTTATAATGTGTGGTATTTTCAATACTTTCAACAGAAAATTATTATTTTTTTTTCTGAAAATTTTTAGTATTTTTTAATAGAAAAGAGCTTTTTTAAACATAAAATAAATTTAAAAAAAACCCTAATAGATAAATTTAAACACACTTCTCTATATTTTTCTAGTATACAATAGAATTATTGCTTTTAACTCGATACAAATTATAAAATCCAAATAAGGAGCTTTTATAATCAATACAATAATTTTCAAAAATAATAATAAATATATATATATATCGATTTATTTTGTTTATTCTCCGTAATAAAGAAATATAACAATAAATAATTATTTAAAAGGAAATAAATGTATTCACCTCGTCAGCCTCTTTTCTAATAGCTTTTCGATGTTTACTCTTGGCAAATTCATTCGCTATTTCTCGAATTGATACACCAACTTCAACTATTACTGCCTGCTCTTGATTACTGGAAAGAAGAAAAAAAATATTATCACAGAAATCAAATGTTTCAATTTAAATTATATTAGATTTTAAATGTAAAGTAATCACAATTCTATTAAAGAAGAAAATCACTAGCTTATAAAAAAGAAAGAAAATATCAGAAATATTTAACTAAATTGTTAAATAATTGATAATTTTATTTATTTTTCTTTTAATGACCTTTCACAATAAGAGTAACAAATAAAATTTTTTTTTTCAATAGACAAAAACAATTATTGGAGCTTTATTACAGTAGTTGCTGATAGATAATGTAACTCCTTCTAGTAATTATAATTTTTAGAGACAAAAAAACAACCTAAATTCACTAAAAATATTAAACAAAACCGAACTCACATATTTTATTTAGCAACAAGTATTGATAATCTTTACACAAATATGAGGCTTTCAAAACTGAAAAACAAACTATCATTGACAATATGGCTAATGTTTACTTACTTTTAAATTAAGTTATCCAATTCTTTTGGCATTGTAATGAAATAAAAATAGTACTCATTAAAACTAAATGTGAATCATACCCTGCTAACAACTAAATGCAACGACGGGTGGCCAACCTGTGGCCCACGTTGAATATTTTTCTGACCCGTGAGATTTATTATACTTTTACAAAATATATTTATTTTATAATGATCAAAGTAGTGAAAACCAATGTATTAAAAAATACAATATGTGTGCATCCATCTATTCAAATATTAACTTTAGAAATTTTGAGAAAAAATTAACTTTGATTTTAAAATAATATTCTTGTGAATATACGGCAAATATTTCCTGTTTTATTTATGAGTTCGCAGAATAATTAAATTATATTCTGCATACTCATGCTGGGCGTGCATCTTGGAGCAACTCATATAACAGGTTGTTATGTTTCACTTTAAGTGACCATCCCTAGATTCGCACAGTTGGTAGCAGAGCAAGCCAGGCTCCTAGTTGAAGTTGTTAGTGCTTTTGGTTCAACCTACACCAGCAAAACATTTTTTTCTAAAATGAAATTGACCAAATACAAAACACGTTCAAACATAATGAATGCTAACCTGCAACACCAATTGAGTAATGCAACCTGCAACACCAAATACCCAAATTGAGATTGATTTGCAAAAGCTAAGTGAAAGAGTGGTTTGGTTTGTCACTCTACGGTCATCTTGTGCACACAAGGGTAAAAACAAACAGGGAGCTGCATTTTAATGTGGATCATTTGGGTCATCCACCCTTGCACTAAAACATACATATTACAACAAAACATTTTAATAATTTATCTTATAAAAAAAGAAATTAGGAAAGCTTACCCTATTACGTCAGTCGTACCACGACAACCAGATTGAGCATTTCCTTGGGTTACAGCTAAATTTTGTAAAATATTTTGATTGGGTTCAATGTCTTCTTCTAGAATTCCATCATCTTCAACTCCTTCTTGTTCAAACTCGTCATGCAGAAAATTGCTAAACACACTTACAGCAATGTCCTCAGGAGGTATGTACATAGGTATGGCCAGTCCAATAGGCAACAGAAATTTTTTTGCAGCACCACTCATGGTGATTAATTAAAGGAAAATAAATAGAGCACACCAATATAAATGAGAAACAATAAAAAACAAACTTCTTTATTCCCCCAAAGACATACCTAAAAAGAAAATTATTCAACATATTTATTCCTAAGCAATTTATAAAATAAAATAGATAATTTCTCAAAATTATTTTAAACATTACAAATAATACAGTTATAAAGTTCTTGAAAAATCCCACACAAGGCAAGTTCATGTTATACATGAAAGATAATTAAAAAAAATTACCAATGCTTGAACTAGGTTAGAACAAAGCATTGTTGCAATATAACACTGTAATATAGTATTGTAATTCAAAAAGAATTCATCCATAATATTACAGTAAAACAGTATTACACAAGGATTTTCTGTACATAAATTTGTATTTTATAATATTTGCACTCAATATTATAAAAGCAAACGTATATGTGGTCTGTACACATATACACACATTTAAAAAAAAATCAATAACATACAAACACTGCCTATCAATAAAAATTAGTAGAAATATTAATTTTTAGATCCTCATCACTTAATACTTATACAAAAATAAATTTCTGTTATTTCATGCAGTACTGTTTTCATTCTTATAACATTGGACAATTTTTAATCCATAATTTTTTTTTTTTTATAATCCATGCAATATTTAACCGAAATTATGGGGTGAAGGATGCATTCTTGTAATGATATTTTTTATTTTATTAAAAATCTACATCTTGTAGTTATACCATATGTAAGAAAGCTGCAAGATGTGGATTTTTAAATATATCACAAAAATGTGTACTTTATAACATAAATCTGAAGACAAAGATATATAACTTTTAGAAATGCATTCATAATAAATTCAAATTTAAGATTTACTACTAAAAAAAATCATATGAAAATTGCAGATTTCATTATGTATCAAAACATTTAAGTAATTAAAAGAAGTATTAAATTATCTGCTAAGTGAAAAGTACAAATGTTACTTTAAAATTATTAACTTGAAATTATAGAAAATTGTAGTGGTTCTAATTCATTATTTTTGAATTTTAAGAAAATGGAGAACTTTAATTATTTTATAAATCAACAAAATAACAAAGTAATTAATTATGTTAATTTGTTATTACAGAATTCAATTTTAAATCTAGAATCTATTTAAAATTACAAAATAATGTGTATAATAGGATCAATTAGAACTATCAAAAAATTTTAATTAGTTTCAATAATAATATTTTAATATGTTAAATAAAAAATTAAATATTTCCATAACATAATTTATTTTTTTAAATAAATATTAATAAACTGGACTTAAAAAAACAACAACTAAATACATTTATTTTTAAAATTATGCACTAATCATATCACTTATTAATATATATTTAGAAATATTTATTTTAAATAAATTGAAAAAAATATAATAATTTTCTACTTTGCCTTTAATTAAAAATTCATTAAAATTCAGAAACTAGAAAATATTAATATTAGTCAAATGACTTTAATTGTCTTTAATTATAAAAATAAGGAATTTGATTTTTTTCAATTTTTAGATATTATCAATGACATATTGGATTGAATATTAATTATTTTTTTAATTCTAAAAATTTACAAATAAAGAATTTTACAAAATTTTAAAAAATTACTTTTGTTTCCATATTCAAAAGAGCATAAATGCTGATCATGCTATGGCAATTTTAAAAATAGTAATTTGTGTTTTCTATTATTTCCATCAACATTTAATTAACAATTTACTTTTTTTAAATATGCCGGAATGAAAGTAAACTCATATGTAATTTAATCTGTTTTAAGTATTGTGATTCCTAAAACAAATATTTGGTTTTAAGTTAGTTAAAAATGGATTTTCTAATAAATTACTTTACAAATGAAATTGACCTCATATATCAGACATCTTAATTTATCCATTTACCCACTTTATTAAAATCAAGTGACAATATGCCATGTAACAAAAGAATTTATTTTTAAATAAAAAATAAAAACTTACTTATTTGAAAAAATAAAACTAAAAATTACATTTGGTTATAACTTAAACACCAGAAACTACATTCCGCATGCTTAATTTTTTAATCTAAATTTTTAAAAACTTTTCAGTAAAAAAAAAAAATTTTAAACTATATATATATATTTTTAAATTTCATATATAATATTCAGTTTAAAAAATAGAGATGTCACTTGGACATTAATTTTTTATTCATTTAGTAATTTTTTGTCTTATTTTGCTTCACAAAGATTCTACAATTCATAACCAATTATTTTTAAATAAATCTTACAGTAACTTTTTTTTTAAAACTGCTTTAAATTATAAATCAGAAAAAATATTACGTTAAACACAAAAGCACATGCGAGTTGATTTCGCATACGAATTTCTTTATGAAATAAACATTTAATTATAATACAAATAATTAGTTTGTAATACAAAGTATTTTGAGTTTCTCCTTCACAACAGTAATCTTTTTACAGTTTCTAAGAAATAACAAAAGACGGGGCTATAATTAGACACGATTGCGTCATATTACGCAATCCTAACCCGCTGTGATCGGGATATTTCAAAAATATTAATTTCATTAATTAAGCTTGTGATTCTGCGTGTAGCATAATTCATATAACAAAGCTATACTAATGCCTGCCTGAACAGAAGCATTAAAAAACGCGCTTAATTCTAACTTCAAAATACCTGTCAATGCGAAATAAAGCATGAAAACACCATAAACATAATGCAGTCTGCGAACAATACAGTAAGGTGCGTACGTTAAGGCATGCTACAACATGTTTTAGTTTAGCCATATTTTACAACAAACTAAAATAAAGAGAGAGAGATCACCTTTTCACACGTTCAATTAATCCCAGCGTTATCCGACAACTGTTTCGTTTTTATTCAGACCCGCGTCCCCGCGCTTTGTTTTTGATAAACATCCCCATTGGTCATCTAGCGGATGGCAATGATACTAAAATTACAGAGTATATATAATTTTTATATAGGTATATACATTTTAATTTTTTCAACTTTCAATTTTTTTAAAATAATTTAATAGTGTGAGACATACAAAATTTAAAAGTATTAATTATTTTTTTAAAATAAGTATTTAAAAAAAATATATCAGTTTTCTGTGAATAAATTTTCGAATTTGGCAACAATAAAAAATAAAAACAAATACTGAAATTTTTTGTTATACATAGGGTGATAAATAAAAAATGTTTTTTTTCAACGTTTAATGTGTTAGTTGAATGTTTAGTGAATTATTTTTTTACATTTATTACTGACAGAGAATGCGATATATGTTTAATTTTATGTAAGGTTACAAGTGTACGAATAGTGTGAATTCAATATCTTATGCGAAATTGTTCTTAATAATGCTGCAAGAGAACTCTGGTCATTATGCTCGTGCATTGAGCGAGCAGGAGATTGAAAAATTATCTAAAGATAAAGTTGTATTATCTGAATTTAAACGAAACAAACTGGAAATTGAAGCAAAGAAAAACTGGGACCTGTTCTATAAACGAAACAAGACAAAATTTTTTAAAGACAGGCATTGGACGAAACGTGAGTTTGAAGAACTTGCAAATTATTCTTCAGTGAGTAGTTATTTTCTAGAGGGTTTTTTTTTTGCAATAAAATTATGTACACGATACCGGAAAGTTCACACTCCCTTACACGTTCAAACATGTTCCTTATCCCTTACACAAGTCCCCCCCCCCCCACACACGTCCCATTAATTCCTCAAAAAATCACTTAATTTTAGGTATTCGTTATAAATTCATTTTTCACTTTGTGCCCTTAATTGTTAAGCAAGATTGCATAACTGTAATCAAATATAAAGTAAGTCATAAAATAAGCAAATTGAATAAAATAAACAAGAAAAATCATTTTGATGACATCAAGTGATGCTTAATATTTTAGTACTAATTATTTGTTGACAATAGTCATTATTTAAAAATTATGACTGGCATAGTCATTTTTATGCATAAATTTACATTTTAAAAGTAAAAGTTTATAATATTTTTTAAAATATTCAGTTTTACAAATAAAATGCCTTGTAATTTTGAGAATACATTCTACTATGTTTTATGGAATGAAAATTTAACTTCGAACACATAATCAAGGTTATTGCTTTTCCTTCAGCATTTTTATCATTCCTAGCTTGAGCAGTAGTTATGTTGCTTTTGTTGTTGTTTCATGTCCCTCCGGTCTAGACACCTAGACCAGGTCCATGAGACCATGTTGCTCAAGCATTTTCATGGCGCCTCTCCTCCCTCGCTCACAACTGCTCAATAGAGGCTCCAACACACTCAATGAGATGAGAGGGAGAAGCCGAGTGGTGGTAGTGGGGAGGGCATTTTCCTCCTTTGCAAGCAAGTCTGCTACTTTGTTTCCAATAACACCGATATGAGAAGATATCCATTGCAAACATATGGAATTCCTTTAGTACAAATTTGCCATCATAATAATAATATCTTGTTCAGTTTTTTCAAGAATTTGAGGCCAATTTTTTATTTATTGTGTAAAACTATGAGTATCTGTTGCTTTCCTCTTCAATCACATAGGATTAGGTTCTCTTCCCCATTCCCTCAAATTTGTGAGCAATTGGGCATTTTGTATTCTGTGTTGCATCTTTTACACATTTTTTTATAAGATCTTATTGCATATAGATGAAAGATAGCATGCTACTGTATGCTTAGTCACTGTGTGCAAGCATGAGCAGCTTTCAATCAATCATTACAAAAATGTTTCATAAAATATATTATCTTTTAAATTGAAGCTATGTCAATAAATTAACAGTGTCTATTTTATTAACTTCACCATTTTTAATCATTACAATTTCTTTACCTGTTTTCAAATCACTCATGTATTTGATTTACATACCAAAGTAAATTTGGAAGCTGATTTGCTTGATTTCAATATGCCCTACATGTGATTAATTTTTGGTAAATAAAAAGAATTCTCCCTCAAAATAAACAAACTTGTTTTTTTATTTATTTATTTTTATGTATTGCAGGCTTTAAGCTAAAGTGAATATATATACACCATTATTCTTTATAAGTCTATGTATTCTTAGATGAGACACATAACAATTTTATGTTATAGACAAAAAAAGTAAATTATATTTTTTTCTAGGTTATAATTTTTCAGTTAATTTATAATTATTTCCTAAATTTTAATTAATATTTTTTCTTTCAAATATGATTCATAAACTTCTTTCTTCGTAGAAATGTAATAAGAAGCCTGTGCTCTTGGAAATTGGCTGTGGAGTTGGCAATTTTATTTTCCCATTATTATCTGAAGGTACAGAATTTTTCATTCATGCTTGTGATTTTTCATCCAAAGCCATAGATTTAGTTAAGGTAATACTGAAATTATTAAAATTGATGTGTAAATATAAAATTGTTTCATAGATTTATTAAAATAATTTTTCATATATACATACATAATATTTTGTCCTAATAGTCATCTCATGTTATTGTTACATAAATAAATGATACACATACTGTGTTACACCTTGGCTCATATTTCTGTATGTTTATGTTATCAAGTATTGCAGGTAGATAAGGTTTGTTTTATTGCACAAGGGCTAGTTTTGGACTGAACAATACTTAAAAATTAATTATATAGAATAAGCTATAATTCCACTAGTGGAAAATAAGCAGGAAAATCAATGTTAATATCAAGAATTAATATAAATATTGTATTGATTTGCTGTTCAAATTTATTTGTAGAACATTATTAACAACAGCATTGTATCTAAAATAGCAATACTGAGCACCTTTATCAGAGAAAGGAATATTGTCTGAAACATTGTAACCTATCAATATTGCCATTATTTTCTTCACTTTTGTTATCATGGGTTCCGATTGAGATGCAGGTGGATTTTAAATCTCTTTTTGTTAAATGCTGAATCTGTAGAATTTTGTTTAGTTTTAATCAGTGGTTTTGATTTCTTATTTTTATGGCTGATTTCATTTTAAAAATGGGATTTTTTTAGTGGCATACATTGAGAGAAAGGGGGGGGGGGGCTGAGTACCTAATGCTCTGGTGCTCGGTACCACAGGTTTCAGGTTCGAATCCCGGCGATGCCATGGATAGTGATTCAGAATCCACTTTAAACTGTATGTCCCTGTTTAATAGGATCATAGAGCATTGTGGTGGTAGTGCTAAATGAGTAACAGCGGTGCAGCCTTTTCTTATGGCATAAAGATTAGCTATCTCTGTATTGCCAGCTGCATTAGAACAACAACAGAGAAAGAACAGATATCATATCAATTGTGGTGATACAAAATTGACAGAAGAAGTCCAGTTAATATGGTTTTTTTTTTATGAAGTGGATAATCACTGTAAGATTTTGGAGTGAAAGGCTCCCACTACGATACATTTAGTATGTGTTACTTCATGCTGACTGTAAATATGCCCGGCTATACATTTAGTATGGTATAATTTGTTGTCCACTGCAAAAACACCCATGATACATTTGGTATGATCTCTTCCTGTCTATTACAGCTACTCCACAATAAATTTAATATGACATCATTTTCACCTCCAACCCCCCTCCCCAACAGTTAATATGTTTTAATTATGCAGTAGTTATTGATTTTCAGGTGTTGGAGCCAAGGGTATCAATGTATTGGTATCAATCAGTATATGAACAACAAGCAAGATTGCTGTACCATCCATCAAAAAAGGAAAATTTTTAAGATTATATATATGACTAGATAACTGTTAATTAAACAATTTTTATTACTTAAATAGTTTTCTAAAATTAATTATTTTTTATAGATTCTTACTATTTTATAATATATTATATAAAAATAAAAAGTTTAAATTAGTTCACTGAATGTAAAAAATCTTTACACATAATTTTAATTTTTGTTTCTAAATATTGTTATATGATTTTTAAAACATTCTTTAATATCTTTTTGCTTTTTTATCTTTATTTTGTTTAAACATGTGAAAAAAAAAAAGATGAAAATTTATCAACAAAGTTGATCAATTTTTATCTTTTTTTTTTTTTTTTTATAGATATATGTAATCAGAGAATTTTAAACTATACCTTTTTTTCCCTGTCTAATAGGAAAACAGTTTGTATGATCCAACTAAATGTAATGCATTTGTTTGTGATGCTACAAAAGATTCTTTAAGTGAAGCCATTGCAGTCGATTCCGTGGACATTGCTTCAATGATATTTGTTTTGTCAGCAATACATCCTGACAAGATGCTTTTTGTCCTAAACAATATTTTTAAGGTAATACGAAAGAAAGTATTAATTTTAATGACCTGAACAATATCAGCTTCACTAAATTATTCAATTTTTCCAACTTACTGCTTTGCAATTGTAAATGAAATGGAATGTCTGTTACTGTCTGAATCATTTGGCCATGGATCCTTTTGAAGACTGCTCTAAATAAATTTTAATGTTATACTAAATGTAATTATTTCATTGAAAATAGCGTCGGATTAACAGAATTGGATTTTAATTAATATTCATAATTATAAAGAGTATTTTTGATTAATTTTTATCATGTAAATAAAACATATATTGATTTAAGCATTGGCAACATTGGGTTATATTTTATATATTAGAATCTTATAGTAAAAGTTGTTTTTTAAACTTAAAACTCATTGAGAACTTTATGCCATTATATGGGTTCTGAAACAAGAAAAAGAGCATTACTTTATTTCTATCTTTTCAGGTGCTGAGACCTGGAGGTATGCTTTTAATGAGAGATTATGGGTTGTATGATCAAGCCATGTTAAGATTTGGACCAGGTCATAAACTGGATGAACACTTTTATGTACGACAGGATGGTACAAGAGCCTTTTATTTTTCTGAAGGTAAAATTTTTATTCTTAAATATTGTTGCTCTATTTTGAATTATAATGGATTTAGAATTAGTGTGGTTTAGAAGTATTGACCTACTTTGAAAAAAAAAATAACTGAATTTAACAATTCCATGATCAATAAATATTTTATGTTTGCATCCATTATATTTATGTATTTTTTTTTTTAGAATACCTTGGAAAATTAGTCACTGAAGCAGGATTTAAAATTGTTTCGAATAAGTATGTGAGCAGAGAAACTGTTAACCACAAAGAAAGCATCTGTGTTCCCAGAGTGTATATCCAAGGAAAATTTGTAAAACCTCAATTATCAGATTTTGATAATACAAGCTAACATAGACTAATAAATAAAAAGTACTTGTGTAAAAAAAAAAAATTTCAATGCAATGAGTTTTCTGAGTTATTTAATTAAAAAAAAAAGGGGGGGGGGGGTTAAGAGAGAAATATAACATTAAAAAAGGCACACAATTTAAAATATGTCATTTATAAGAACATATATCTGTGGATGAAAACAAACATGGCATGCAAAAACTAGCTTTAAACAACAGTGATAACTTGTGAGGAATGCCAGACATTCTATGGTGAATAAAGGGTTGATTCGTCTATGGTCATTTTGTGTATGCTTTGAGCTAATTAGACAGGGACCTACAGTTTAACTTGGATTCCAAACCACTAACAGCCATGCCACCGCCAGGATTCGAACCCGAAGCCTGTGTTCCCAATGGCCAGAGCGCTAGCTAGTGAATAAAAAAAGGATTTTGTGTAACAGAATCCATACATAATCACTTGAAAAGGCCTAGTAATCTAAATTGTGAAATGGATGATTTGTTAGAAAATTGCTTCTCATGTTAACCTAAAAAAACCTTAAGTTTTACAATCAATGAATTTTCATTGGGAAAAGTGTGTATATAAAAAAAGATGTTAATTTCTTTATAATGAGGTACTGTGCTGTGGTAAAAATTAATGCCAAATTGTACTTATTGTGAAATGGGTTGATAGTCATTTAAAATTTAGAACAGGGGTGGCCAACCCAATGATCTTGCAGTCCACTTTGGATATGCATCACAACTCCACGGGCCTCATAAAATTATATATCCCCTTCTTAGATTTAGACCCACTATAGACATTTTTTTGGAGTGAAAAAATGAAACTATTTTTTTTTTTTGTGTTTATTATTATTCTTACATGTACACATAGATAATATAATAATAATGATGATACTAAATGCACATTTTAAAGAAATATACAACATTAAAAATGAAATAAAATATATTTATTTTACTAGTGCGATGTTTCTCCACTCTTTCACTTAGTTTTTGCAAATTGCTTTCAATTTGGGTAATTGCACATTGTAATGGGTGTTGCAGGGGAGCGTCTGTTATGTTTGAGCGAGTTTTGTGTTGGGTCCATTTCATCTTCGAAAAAAAAAAAAAAAAACGATTTGCAGGTGTAAGTTGAACCAAAAGCGCTTACAGCTTCAACTAAGAGTCTGATTTGTTTTGCTATCAACAATCCACTGTGCGTATTGAGGGGTGGCCACTTAGATTGAAACATAGAACCTGCTGTATTAGATGTTCCAAGATGCGCAAGCATCATGAGTTCGCAGAACATAATTTTTCTGTGAACGCATAAATAAAACAGCCAAAGTCTGCTAAATATTCGCAAGTATATTATTTTAAAATTAAAGTTCATTTTTTCTCATCATTTCTAGAGTTCATTTTTGAATATATGGATGCACACATAATGTATTATCTTAATACGTTGGTTTTCACTACTTTGGCCATTATAAAATAAATATATTTTGTAAAAGTATGATAAATCTCACGGGCCAGAAAACAGCCAAGGCAGTCCTTGGGTTGGCCACCCGATTTAGAAAGCGCTGGCAGAAAGACAATTTTAGGATTCTTATTTCTCCGTATCGTTTGTCAATACAATTTATTCTTGGAACTCAACTTGTGTGCAAAGCATCAACCAAAAATGTGGACTACTGCAGCTTAAATAAGCTAAGAAAATTTTAAGATGCTTGTTAGGAAAACTCACAGCTCATTAGTATTATGTATGAACAATAAACATTCAATGCTCATAAATATAAAGAAAGTAATGGTAGAAGGTATGGAATCTTTCATCAGCTAATTTAATACAAAAAAGCAGAAAGTGGCTACTAAGTTCTACGGCTAATTTCTACAAAAAAACAATAAAATGGACAAAGTTCTACAGTAAAATGGAATGGACAAGTTTAACAACTTCCCCTTACCAGTGATATGATTGATTGATTATATAATGGTGTTTCTTTAATGTATTTAGGAAGGGTGGTTTTAAAAGATCTAGTTATTTAGAAGAAACAATCTTGTGGAAATGACTAAATGTTTGGAAGCATATCAAATTTAGTTAAATAAAAAGAATTTAAAAATTGTCCATAAGACATTTTCTAAAAATCATACAATAAAATTTTCGTGCAATTCATCCGTCCTGCAAATATTTGGTTTAAGATGTCCAATTTCTTATCAACCAACTATGTTAATAGTCATTAGGATTTTTCCAGCAATAAATCAAACATATCACTCATACCTTCCACCAATCATGTTAATAAATTGGAATGAATGAGATATTTCTCACAAGCTTGAAAGAAATCCAATATGGTAACCTACTTGGACTGGTGTCATACTTTCGTGAATCTAAATACGAGAGAAATTTTCTGAATAATGCAGTTCTCAATTTGCATAGAATATTATAATACTCTTAATTTAGTTGCCAACTGAAGAGTATTCAGAATAATTTTCAATTATTTGCGGAAAGTAAAGAGAGCCATGGAAGGATGTCATCTGATAAAATTGAAAAATGCAATTCAGACTGCATAGCTGGACGATGTTGAAATTTCTAAAATCGATTTTATAGATTCAAAAACGAATGTGAATGAAATGAAATGTGAAACTAAGCTCTATCAACTATCTAATTTTTAATGGTTTGTAATATGAATTATATTTGTTTCATTTTTCAAAACAACTTTTTGGTTCATTTGATTATTCATATTTCATTGCTAAATATAAATAGGTGCATTTGTTTTTAATATTCTCCAGACAACTACAAAATGGAGTACCACCTTTTTCCTGCACAATACATAATCAAAATGTATTAAATTATTTCACATAAAGGAAAAATTATTGGCCAGATAATCACTGATGAGCTTATTAGAAAGGGGAAGGGCAAATTTAGGTTACTTAGAGATGAGGTTTTAGATAAAGATAAACTATAATTATTATGAAATGTGTTTTTTGAATGAAAAAATAATATACAATAAATCACTATGTAACATTAATGAATGCTTAGTGAGATGGTAATATATAATTAGAAATTTCTAAAACACACAAACAAATGTTTCTACAAAAGCAGATTTTGTTCAGATAAGCAAATTCTTTAGCTTAAAATTCAATTTTAATTTTAGTATGGTAAAATAAGAATACCTTTTAGATTAGGAATGTTGTGCAGAAGGCTTTTTGCTAGCCTTCTTATTGGTTTCAAAAATTACCTTTCAAATAAAATCAATCCAAAAAATGTTTCTTTATTAATAAAGAATGTTAATTCTTTATTAATAAAGAATGTTAATTCTTTATTATACATTACGAGAAAACAAATTACATAAAATTAAATACTATAAAATTTATATACATCAAATATTTGGATGAAATAATAAAGTAAAACTTGTTATAAAATTTTTATTTTGATATTGGACACACATGTTGGTGTATCTGGCAATTTCTTCATAATAACAACTCTTCATAATTATTACTTCACAATTTATGGTACAAGAAAAATGTGCACTTTTTTGGAATGAAGATGTATGACTAGTATTGATAATTATGTGATTAGTAAAACTCTCAGAAGGTATACTTGTACCATGAATTGTGAAGTAATAATTATGAAGAGGTGTTAAAGAAATTGCCAGATACACCAACATGTGGATCCAATATCAAATCGGGCAATCCAACAATTTACTATTCGGATTTGCTGATCACCTCCGAAGCAGTTGCACCAGCTTTAAGAATAGTTTATTCTGATAGTAATCAGCATATCGATTCAGGACATTGGAATTGCTTTTCTTCTCCATGCAGATTCTCTGAAGTGATAATTTTGATGCCGGATATCCATATCTTAAATTAGGAACATAATTTCAGATTTAAATCGATGTCTCACACCAGCCCAATGAATTTTATTACTTTTAGCATATAGCAAATTGACCTTGTCCCGTAAGTAGTCTGTTTATAATATGCATAATGCTTGGAAAAGAACTTGTTTATGCAAGACAAAGTATCCAATCATGCTGTCCTCGTTGATTTCCATGTATTTAATTACTTAAAAGATTGCATGTGTACACAATGATGAACTCGTTTATATGCTGAAGATATAAAAAACTGATCTGATAAGACAACAGATCTTAGATAACTGATATTTTAAATAGAGTTGATGAAGTAGTAGAAGATATAAGTTTTTGCTACAAAGAATAAAATGATTTCATGCACTAAAAATGTATTAATAAAAAAAAAAAAAAAATACATGCAAAATTTTTAAACTTTTTCAAATGAGAAAAGAAAGAAAATCACTTAGAGGATCATATAATTTTATTAGTAAAAGAAATTGAACACATTTGGATTTCAAAGTTTGTCAAATACAATATAATTTATAAATATCAAAAATTTAATCATTATAAATTTTGTTCAATTTTTCAAAGGAAAAAAAAAAAAAAAGAAAGAATTAATTCACCTCTATGATGCAAGAATCGAACAAAACATTACAAAATACATACAATGTTTAATTTATATATATATATATACACACATAATAAATGAAAAAGTACCATTGAACATAATTATTTTCAATTTAGAGATGTCACAGTTTTCATGTCGCTGCTACCAAGATTTGTTGTGAGCAATGGTTCAATATTGGCTACGCAAAAGAAGACACTAAGGGGGGGAAAAAACAAATTGTAATATATCATTCAGAAATAATAGTTTCATCACAGCAATCATTGTACAGGAGACACTAGTTTACAAAACAAAGGTGACTAGAATGAGAATCCATAGTTGCCTACATCAGTTTTTCAAAATGCATAAGATTATAAACATTATATTTATTGATAACTAATAAAATGTTTGGCAATTTCGTTTTAAATAATTTTAACAAGACCATGAATAGCATGGAAAAGTAAATATTCAGTTTAACAGCTGAAATGAACAAACTGATTACTTATTGTTGTTAGTCAGGAATATGCTACACAAAACTGCTTTGAAAGAAATATAATGGTTAGTTTGGAATTTTTGTGTCTTGTTTTTTAAATCTTATCTAAATTTTAATTATTAAAAATTATGTTTATTGAAATTAATTTTCTCTCCTATTAAGCAATTATGTTCGAGTCCGTCAGACTCGACTGATTGCCAATTTCTATACAATGTTGATCAAACGATATTAGGGAATCGTAAAATGTACAAACGTGTGTGGGCATTGCATATAGAGAAACAAAAGACAGGTGGAATTATATACAATTAAATATCTCTTAAATGACATTTCCTCCCCAATTCTGGTGCTCTTTTTGAATTTGTCTGCTTGTCCATGCAATCAATACTACATTTCATATCTTGACAACTTAACCCCTTACCTGCCGAGGAAAACTTAATAGGAGAAATAACTATTTATTTAAAATGTCTAAACTTGTTTCTTATAAACCAAGTCACATAAACCAAAATCACATTCATTGCATTGATAGCTGGTTTCACGACGAAACGGAAGCAAAAGAAGAATAAAAAAAGCACGACCTACTCAAACAGAAACAGAAGCAAAAACTGCACAGCTATGACTCACCGTTTCAGAAACATCCCCTTTACCAATACCCTATCCCTTTTCTCTGAAATAATAAAATCCGTTTTCAAACATTGTCAAGGTCATTTTGTGGCATTCCAAGACCGTGGGAGCAGTTTTCTTTATAGCAGTGCAATGCAAAGGATTGTACTTCGGAAAGGCGTATATATGCGCCGGCGGCAGGGAACGCAGCGGTTGAGTGAGGCGTATATATACGCAGGCGGCAGTTAAGGGGTTAAGACAAATATCCTGATGATATCTATCACACAATTAAATTACAAATTTTCATTAGAGTAGATATAAATTAAATAGGAAACATTTCTATTCTTATATAAATATATCTCAGATTCTTGGTCCAAAAAGGAATCAGACATTTTTGATTTCGAGAAGTTCTTTAAAATTATAAACCTACTATAACTTATCGCAGGTATTTCTTTTTTCTTTCTAAATAGCACTTGTTAGCTAACAGTTTGGATACTTTACAATATAAATCATGTACACTGAAACATTATAATTAAAAAAGCAATTTTATTTTGTACTATAAAAGATATTCTTAATTAAAATGAAAATAATTCGTTTTCTTATTTCAAAGCTCATTTTTTGCCAAGCGTTGGCTACTCTGGCACTAATGCAGAAAAATCAGAAGCTATAAGAATTGATATCCATTATTTTAATTCCACACATTCAATGAATTATAGTAATAATTGAAAATTTAAAAAAATTATAATTATTAATATGTAAAAAATCCAATGAAAAATACACTTTTATGACAATTTGTGAATGCCATTTGACTCTAATTTGACAATTTTTTTTTTCTTCCTCTCAGTACTGTCCTTTTTGCTTGCTATATTTTGCAATTAAAACACTTTCTGGGTTTTCATCCAACAAGAAACCTCTTAATTCAATTCTGGTTGCTGAATATTATCCAATATTGCTGTGAGAATTATTTAGTAGTCTAGGGTCAGACAGTCTTAATGAGCCATTGGGTGCTTCGTTTTCCCCGCAAATGACCCACTTTCTATTTATTTTTCTTAACTGATCATGATTTATCACTTTGCAACCCACAGAAAGTTCCCATCTAGCTCTATCCTTATTTCCCCCATTTTGTATCAATTATATACAAAGAAATGGACCAGAACTTTTTTCTCATAGATTTGTGATCTCAATATACTTTAAGGCATCATTATTTGCTGAAAAATTTAAGTCTAATATAGATATTAAGTATCTATATTAGATAATAAAGTATCTCCTGATAAGCAAAAAATGTTGATAAATACCAACAACTTTCAAAGTAGCACTACTAATCAGAAAAATCATTCTTTCGGATTACATTTATCTGCATTTCTCACATATAATATAGAACACTTTTATAATGCATAATGCACAAATTTGCTAAATATTCCTTTAAATATATGTAAGAATAAAAAAGTATAAGATGAATTTTAGGCTATTTTAAAAGAGCAAAATTAGATTATTCAAAGATTGAAGTTATTCTTTCACTCTTAGTGAAAGTTTCCTTCTGTAGATGTTTGTGTGCACACCAATGCCAATATACTTATTATTAAAGTAGTATAGAAACTGAATTCCATTCCATGGTTACATGTCTCCTTTTATCTCCATATAAAGAATAAACTCCCTGCAAATGGGCTTCATTTTTTGATAATTTCAAAAGAGAGGAAATTTAGATAAAAATTATAGAACATGCAGTCTTGCCAATTATTATCTTATCGATTACAAAGTGCTTCAAATCATTGGCCAAACCATACAAGTTGCAAATTTTGAATGAAATTACAACTTTACTAATTACCTGCATAAAATCTGTATAAAATATTACTACACAATTCTAGTATAGTTCAATGGCTAGGAAAATTGGCAAGCAGCCAAGCCAGACAGATTAAAAAAGAACTGTGTCATAGGGAGGAAATGCCATTAAGAAGGGATTTTAATTAGAATAAAAAAGAGCTTTAAACTTAATTAAAATTTTAGATTACACAACTAGATTACAAACTATATGAAAAAATTTTGCACTAACATACTTTCTTCCAAAGGTGCCTTGTGCAGCTATAATTAACTAGCATCTGTCACAAATAATCGATTTCCAGATGTTTACCATTCACACACTATCCGTGATCAAACTATATTGAGATTTAAGTAAGAGGTTTAAAAAGAAGGAAAGAAGCAACTTACTCGTGAGAATACTTCGTTCGGATGGTCATCAGTTGCCTAACAGATCTTGCTGAAATGTTTCTATTTAACCGCATGGCAAGCTCGATCAACTCGCTTTCCTTATATCCCGAATAGAACTCAAGAGTAGGTGACTGAAATATTAAGCAACACATTACTACTTGCTATTATCATTAGCTGCTTAATAATTATTAAAGGTATACAGTAAAAAAGTATTTCTTCTACATATTTAAAGCGAAGGAAATTCTGTCAGACAAAACAGTAGAGAACCATTTCTAAAATAATTAATGATACACAGGGTTATTTTTTCATTCATGATAATTGTGAAAGAAATTCTCCCATCAATTTTCAATAAAAAAGGAAATTTTATTTATACTGAGATGCTAATCTAAAATGAAACATTTCATTAATATTTGATGTTTGTTAACAGTTAAAGATGCCTAACACTATCTTACAATCCAAATGACCAATTTAACCACAAAATCCATGCTAAGAAACCATAGCTGCATTTTATAATAAGTAATGCAGCAATTTTTTTAAAATAGAAATTTTTATTCAAATACAATTAATTTAAAAATCCTTTGTAACTCAATGCTACTAATATGTTAATATTGTAACTCTTTATCAGTGATTGGATTCAATATAAAATAATTTTTTTTAAAAACTTCATAAATAATAATTTATATATGCTAATATTTAATTTATACTCTTAAAGTAAAGATTTTTTTAAAGACAAAGGGGAAATGTAATAGACTATATTTTTTTCTTGTACATTATTCAATAAGAATTGTTACTTTAATAAACAAAACCCATACATTAATATGTGAACAGAATTCCATAGAAATACTATTCAATAAAAATTAATATTTAATTTATTATATTTTTTATAAAACTGTAATGAAAGGAACACATTTTTAGGTCCTGTCACCTTAACTGAAATAAATTTACTAAAAAACACAATTTTGTTATTCTCACCTTATTACTTTGAAATTCAACCTTAATATTTGCACTTTTTGGCATATTGTTATTACTTTTATTAATTTATTGCAAATTTTTAATTGGAGCTTGCAAATAAATTTGCTGTTCAGCCTCATAAATAAAGTCCTTTCGACATGCAACTAATGCCATCTTTGATTAATTCTGAATGAAATAGGGAGGAAGAAAAGTTTTGTAATAGGTCAGCGTTTCTCAATATGCAAGTTACTGCTGGATATATATGTTACTGCTACTGTTTTTAAAGTAAATTTGGTACTTAAGTATTAACGGCACCGCAGCAGAAGCTGCGCTAATGCGCCAATAAAGTGCTGCCAATGCACCAAAATAAAGACTGTTTTGAATCTTATGTTAAACTCTGCATCGGTCCATTTTCCACTGAAATCCGATCGACTACTTTGTTTTTAAATAAAATGTTTTGAATTTTGAAAGTGTTTTGGTTTTAAATAAAGTGTTTTTATATATTTTATGATTTGTCACAAAAATTTTAAGTGTAGATTGGCGCCACTTAAAAACCGCCAAATCTATAGCTGTGGTGGCGTTAATACATAAGTACCGTAAATTTTTATATTTTGCTGTAATTTTTATCTTAAAATATAAAAATTACAAAACGAAAAAATGCACATGAAGCATTAACATTCATTAACAATGTACTAGTCTAGTTGAAAAAAACTAATTAAAATGTCAGAATTACTATATAGTAAGCAAAATGAAGTAGGTGCGCAGTAAACAGATATAAAAACTGAAAAATTACTGACATCATTAATCAGATTTGGTTTTATTTGTTAATTACAAGAGATAAAAGCATACCCATGCACTGTGTTTCATTTTATGAGCAAGCAACAGAGCAGCAGCAGCTATTTTGGAATCCAGGATATCAACAACTTCATAATCCATTAATGACATTTCCAGAATGTATCGTGCCAAGGTCAACATTTCCATAGATACTCGAGCACACTGAAATTTCATATAAATAAACATCAAATTCAAAAGTCATGCCTGCTGTTCAAATACAGTATCACAATAATTTCATAAATCATCATAACTTCAGAACTATGAATAATATTCAATTAGTACTTTTTTTTTTTTTTTATAGAGGAAGGTAGGAAAATTATGATTACTTAATTTATATGGATTCTGAAAATACAATTTTATGTGGCCCTAGTATAAGGATGGATTTAAAGTGTCCAGTCCTTTAGCTTTTTTAATTCACAGTTGAAAAAAGAAAAAGGAAGAAAATATTTTTTGGGTTGCACATATGATGTATTAATTTAAGGATAGCTATTAAGCAAAAGATCTCGCAGCACAATAATCTTTAAATTCTTGTTGTTCAGAGCTAGTTGAAAGGGTCAAGCGGGTTTAATCACTTAAATAAGAGATACCTTAACAAAAATCACAATAAACAGATTGATATTCATATAATATCGAAACTTAATATAACAATTTCAGAAACACAAACACACACAAAAAACAGTCATATGTTTAAAATAAATGTATGATTTTATGTAAGTCACAATGTTTTATTTCTTAAATATATTTCATCATCCACATAGATTAAATTACTTACCCTGCCATATCTGCGCAGAAAGCGGTACGACAATGGAATTCCAAGATTGAACCGTATAGCAAGTAAAATTTTTGTTTCAGTTTCCAAAAACTCTTTGCGCTCGTAACTATCGTCACAGATATACAAGAAGTCATCAACAAGAGGAGGATTCCGCTCCTATGTATGGAAAGTAAAAAATAATTTAGTAATTCAGTAAAAAAAATACTTATCAATTCTCAATCATCATCATATGGAAAATCATTCCTCTTAAATTGAATCATGGAAAAATAAAATAAAGCACATTTTTAATTTCGCAGCAAATATGAAGAAAATATTTTAATGAAAACAAACTAAACTAATACAAATTATATTTGAGTATAGAGCTTTGAACAATATTTCTTGAATGTCTTTCACAGAATAATTTAAAAACATGATTTAGGTATGGAAATGCATTAATTAAACTGGATTCAGAAAATATGTATTTTATTTCTACAGCTTTGCTAGAAAAAATATTTTAGTTTAAGATTCATGGTTCATAAAAATTCCAAGTAAAACATATTCAGCATACAAAATTCCTCTTCCTTTTGCATTGTACAATTGAATACTTTTTTAGAATGGTTGGTCAGTTGGAGTTTTATGGCACAAGGGCCAGATTTGGCCCTGCTATGCCAAACATCTTTTTTTTATTAATACGCTTTTATTAGCTTCACCTGTATGTATGTATGTATGTATGTAACTGACTTTTTTTCCCCTGGAGATCTGTTTCTCCTCATATACACTATTTAAGCTGCAAAGAAACATTTACAGGCATCTTTCAGAAAGAAAACAGTTGATTCTTTCTAATACGCTATTATATTAGTTTCACCTGAATGTTTGTTTGTTTGTAACTGACTCTTTGGGCTCGATTTTGCCCTACTTTAAACAATAAGATTTAATTTAAACGTTGTAGACTTATGAAGGACCAACGACACTAAAATGGTTTGATAAGTTTATTATCTCATCATGATTAAGATCGCCAGCATTAGAGATTTTATTTTAACTTATGAAGAGCAATTTAACCCATGTAGAATGAAAGTATTCAGTAAAGACATTCAAACGTTCGTGGGGCAATGGATGACGCACCTGACTACGGATCAGGAGATTCTCTGTTCGAATCCTGGCTGGCTCGACATATTCGCATTTAGCCTTTGTTTTACTCACAATTACAATTACACCTCATTTAAATATTATAGTTTAAAAACACTAAAAAACATGCTTTTAGAGTTAATAAAACTAAAAAATAAATTAATAGTTTAAAAACACTAAAAGCATGTTTAGTTTTTTTAAACTATTAATTTATTTTAGAAAGAAAAATAAATTGTGCCCTAATAAGAAATACAGTTCAGATCTCCTTTTTAATACGCTTTTATTAGTTTCATCTGTATGTTTGTATGTACGTAACTGACTCTTTGAGCTCGATTTTGCCCTACTTTAAATGATCCGATTTAATTTAAACGTTGTAGATTTAACAAGGACAGACAACACTAAAATAATTTGATGATACGTTTATTATCTCATCATGATTAGGATCACCAGGATGAGTGATTAAAACACACAGCCTTTGAAAAGTCCTCTTGATTGGCGATCATTTTTCCCCTGGAGATCTGTTTCTCCACACACACACACTATTTAAGCTGCAAAGAAACATTTACAAACATCTTTCAGACATTCAAATCTACGTGGGACAGCGGCACAACGGATAACGCGCATGACTACGGATTAGGAGATTACATGTTCGAATCCTGGCTGGCTGGACATATTCGCATTTAACCTTTGTTATACACACAATTAAATTAGTGTAAGAACTATAGTTCCAGTCCTCTGTACCGGGACCTCATTTAAATATTATAGTTTAAAAACACGCTTTTAGAGTCAATCCAATTAAAAAGTAAAAAATAAATTAATAGTTTAAAAAAACAAGCTTTTAGAGTTAATCAAACTAAAAAGTAAAAAATAATTGTTAACATAAGAATAAAATGACTGACGACAATAGGAATTTCACCGTTCTAAAAGCGTGGGGTGCTTTGTATGACATTTTTAAACTAACTCTGCATTTCGGAATGAAACTAGTGAAAAATTATAATGATTGATATCGAGCACCCCCCACTTTTAGAACAGTGACATTCCTTTTGTCGTCAATCATTTTATTCTTATGTTAACAATTATTTACTTTTTTTGTTTGATTAACTCTAAAAGCATGTTTTTTTAAACTATTAATTTATTTATTTTATTTGCAAAATAATAAAAATTTTATTGTGACATACACAATCATTTCCAACTTATTATTAAGCAGTTAAACTACTTACATTGTTATACAACATTAATTTAAAGGCATTCATTTTAGCCTTAAGTGTTTATTTAATCAAAATGACTAATGAAATGTTCCATAATTTTTGGCTGTAAAACAAAGTAAAAAAATAGATTCAATAAAGGGAAAAAATGTAACTTATTGTTGAATTTATGCAATAAAATTTAATTTCATATAGGGGATAATGGTTTATGCATAACATATTTCTTGCTTCTATCAATTGGATTTTAATATAAACAGAAGCATCTTATACTTTTGAAACATGATTCATTCTACACCTACAAATTTTATACTAATGATGAATTCAACACTGTATTTATAGCAAATTAACTACTTTATATGCTCCATTACATATCTGATCTTGGTTTTGAGATTTATGTTCAGTTTGGCTGCTTTAACTTGAATTATGCAATTGTAGTTTAATAATATTTTATAAGAATAATGGCCAACAGTAAAAACGGTCAAATAAATACAATTATAAATAATTACCATTTTAAAATGTTGTATATATCGGTATGTTACCAATGGAAATTTTTCATTAAATAAAATGTTTAGAAGTGTATTAAAATAAAAATTATTCTGATACTTACGTCAAATTTGGAAGCTATAAACATAGCTACTGCCCCAATCAATTGAAGTTTTGCCTTTGAGACAATTTCTTGCATGAGGTACATATCAACTACTTTAACCGATAAGTACAGAGTCTCATGATTTAACTCGAAACTCTCCTGAACTTCCACCAGCCAGTCTACTAAGATGGCTCTCATGGATGAAGTGATTTCAGGCTGCTTGTGCAAATACTTCTTAATTTGAAACTTTTGCTGTAAAAAAATAATCAATTAATACACTTCTTTAACATAAATGAACAAATCAAAATAATGTTCCAACACCTTATTAAAAAGTATTATTTAACATTAATATCTTTTATTTCATACTTTTTCTTTACGTCAATTAATAAAAATCGGTACTTACGTATTAACGCCACCGCAACAGAAGTTGCGCCAATATAGAGCTGCCAACGCGCCAAACTAGAGACTGTTTTGAATCTATGTTAAACTCTATATTGGCCCATTTTCCACCGAAATCCGATTGACTACTTTGTTTTTAAATAGAGTGTTTTGATCTTAAATAAAGTGCTTTATATATTTTATGATTTGTCATGAAAATTTTAAGTGTAGATTGGCGCCACTTAAAAACTGCCAAATATGTAGCTGCGGTGGCATAAGTACCTAAAAATCGAAAACAACTTCACATGGTCTTTTAAAGAAACAGAGCCTACAATGCAATTTTTTTTATACAGTAACCTCTTTTTAATTCAGCATCTACAGTAACATGCAACCAGATCATGCTGCATTAACAATTTTGCAGGATTATCGGGTGTCAATAAAATTTTAAGAGTGATATTAAAGATAAAAAAAATAACAATTAAGATGTACATATTTTAATATATATGTATATGCATTAACATATGTTTAATGTGCACATATTTAACGAAAATACAAATAGCATTGTCTTGTCATCTGGAAAATGACCAAATCCATAAAAAAATGTAGGCTAGATTGGTGCAGATTATAGAATGTGCCAAATTATGGAATACATGATTAAACAGAGGTTGCTGTAATAAAAATTATAAATAACTACCATTTTTCATGGACACATTTTTTACTATATGCATCAATTAATAAACATCTTAAATCTTTAAAATCACTCACTTATTAAACAATTAATTATATTTTTAAAATTAATCAGAATAATTATGCATCAAGACATCTCCCCCCAAAAAAACATTTATATGTGAAAAGTTACATAATAAAAACTAAATGCATGCACTCTCCGATTTTCTTTAAAACTGAAGCAGGTTTGTCAAGTAAATAAGGTCAGGTTTTGCAAGTAAAGAAGGTCAGGTTTTGCAAGTAAAGAAGGTCAGGTTTTGCAAGCAAATAAGGTTAAAAAGCAATTTTGTAAAATAATAGGAGAATTAATTATACAGTAATCTCTCTTTAATCTGGTATTTGGAGGTTTAATGTATTCTATAATTCAGCAACAATCGAGGCTTCACTTTTGTATTTTTTTTTCATATGAATTTAGTTATTTGTTGAATTCGGCTGTCAGATGGTGATGATGGTTGTCACACATTTATATTGCCTACACAAGTTCAGAATGAGTGTAAACACATTAAATATGTACTTGTTGAAATCATTGCAATTTTTATTTAATGATTTATCTTTGATACCTCTCTTAAAAATATATTGATTCCTGACAATCCAACATGGCCCCGATCATGAATGCGTTGGACACAAGAAGGTAACTAAACTAGGAATATGAAATCTAAGATCATACACGTAAGGATAAAATATATGATATTCTTTAATAAATAAAGTCATAGTAGATAAAAATGTTTTTAGAATTCTAAAATGAAAAACAAGCTATCATTTGTAAATATTAATACATATAAAATACTTAAAAAAAGATTATAGGTTTTAAAAATGTGGCAAGAACAGGAAACAGATGAAATGTTTCACCCAGATTTGAAAAAGATATCAAAACAAATTAGATGATTATAAAATTATTATCACAAGAGAAAAAAAGTGCTTTAGATATCTCAATAAGAAAAAGATGGTAAACACCAAACATAAGTTTTGGGTTACAGAAGAAAAAAAGTTGCAACTTTAATAAAATAATTTTCATTTGTTATACTTATTCTAATAAATTATAAAATTAAGTAGTATAATGTGAATTTGTTTGTAATTCTTTCCATGTATATCAATCTTTGGCTTTTACATTTTGCAACCCCCGTGGAATACTTTGTGGGAAAAAGATTAATTTGAGCCCAAATAAAAAAAAAAGAAGTTTTTAATTTTAGACAGCACATAAAAATACACATATAAGTAAAGGAATATATAATTACATTGTTTATTCTGTCTAATTTGCTATACAATCTAATGTGATAAAATTAATCTAGTATAGAAATTAATTTGAACACAATTTGTATAAACCAAAAAAAAAAAAAAATTTATAAAATTGATTGATTGATTAAAAGCAATGACATTTTCCAAACCATTTTACAACTTTAACAAATATTAAATTAAATTTAATTACCTCTCTTTTTTTATAATATTTAAAAATTTCATAAGCATATGCAGCTGCATTATTTGGATCATCCAAGCAGCTTGCATCAAAGTCATCAATTCCTTTTGGAATCGCTGGTGCAGTTTCAATTTCGTTTATTTCAATTTGAGTATCTTCTGGTACCATAAGGGAACTTGTTTCTAAAACACTAGAATAAAAATCATCAATAAGAAAATGTAATTAAGAGTTCACAATTCTATTATATTTATGCATGCAAAATATAGTACACTCTCTTTAAATTGGCATATAATCAAGTGCCAATCAAATCTTCACTTTAGTAGATTCGAGCATTTGTTGAACATTGATTGTTAGATGGCAGCACAATGGAGCTTGCAGTTACACCCAGTGATTATCATAACTGTCAGTTTAAGTTCCAGTAATGCTTCTTGTTTAATATGTATAGTTTTATATATCTTAATTTTTATCTTTTAGATCTTCCTTAAAACCATATTGACACTCAATAACATGCCAAAATCACTCATTTGAAATCTTTTCACTTTAAACAAACTATTATTAAAAAGTGTGGAATATGTGTGTGTATATTATATATATATATATATATATATCAAATTCTGTTTTCTTGGCTTTAACTTAAATTTGTTTCCTTACACACACACACAAAATAAATAAATAAACAAACATGAAAATATCAAGTTTATCATAACTTTGTCTAGGATTGATTGTGGGCTACAATGCTGTATTTTATCAGCTCACAGAAATCAAACTTTTAAGCCTATTTATTCCAGAGACACAGGAGATTGTTTGTAACATGATCACTCCCGCTCTGGACCATAATTTCCCAGGTAACATTTTAAACCTACAAATTTTTCGGACTTCATATACAATCGAGGAATCCCAAAATGATTCAGATTGCATTTTTTGACTCAAAATTAATGATATAAGTAAAATTCCTTTTTGTCTTAATATTTTTAATCTGATTTTTATCATTATTATTCTATGAAAAAAATTATCAATAAATCTTTTAAAAATAAAATTAAAAACACATAGAATGATGGAAACGAGGCATTTTTAAAATAGAAAACAAGATGCAATACATACTTTATGCAAATGCAGCAAGTAGAATTGAATGTGCTCTCTGGCAGACCAAATTATTAATTGTGGCACTGATAGAGATTTTAATCTAATTAACAAATATAAGGACTATAAAATTTTACAAGAATTTTCTTATATTTTCAGATGCAAGTTTGTTGAAGAAAGACAAGAGTAACGTATTACATTTGCGTTGAATGTTTTATTTAAATGGAATATGTTTAATGAAATGTTTAAACTATAAAATATATCTTTTTTCATATTTATGTAATCGTAAGTATATGCTAACACTATACTTCTTTTAGTTAAAAAAAAGAGGAATAGTTATTAGTGGTGATTATTAAAAAAGGATTAGAATTAACCCACTGACTGCTCAATTTGTGGACAGAAATCGCTTCAAAAAGTGTGTTTTTTTTTGTATATTTTAAATCTATATATATTCCTTCAAATGCCATAATTTAGTGGGCAACTATTGACATGTTGGCCAAAACGTAAATTAAACATTTAATACTGTATATAATTTATTTCATTGGTTAAACGGTGGGAAAATGGGTTGCGCTCCTCAATAAAGGAAGAAAACACATGCCTGCGGAAATTGTGGGATGAGCAGATTTTGTTACATTTGAGTTTCCTGTGGAAATCGCGGGATGAGCAGTCAGACGATAAAAATACACTATTGGTACGCATATAACGGGAATTCACATATTTATTTCAATGTTAAGCAATTTAACTGCTTATAATATGGAGATAATAAATTAGTAACGAACCTATCATTTTCCTCCAAAGCTGTTACATACATGACCGACTCTTCTGAACTAGATGATGACTTTGATGTTTGACTCCTCAGAGATTTTCCATATGAAACCTTCTCTGCTACAGAACTGACCGAATTTTCACTTGCTTTAGATTTCGTTTCTTTTTTAGGAATAGTCTTCCCACTCGTGTTCTTAGTTCTATTTGTGATATCTCCCAGGATGCGTTTTTTGCCACCGTTTTCAAGATTGCCATCAGCAGTGCGTTTAGATACATCTTTGGGGAGACCCTTGGCATTCTCTTCCTACATAATAAAATACAATGTAAAATATTCATAATTGTGAACTCACATAGCTTTACAGAGCAGAGAAATAGGATGAAGACATAGGATCAATATTAAACATTTTTAGATACAAGTGGTCCTAAACTTATAGATCTAAACAAAATTGAGCATTTGTTCTTCATATTTAAATGATTAAAATATTGATTCCCATTAATATTCATAATTCGAAGGCACACATACAACTAGATTATATACATACAATATTTTAAAGTACAGAGTTTAAGACCAGAGGAAATTGAAAAAGTTTGGGTACCACTAATAGAAGAAAATTCTGTGCCCCTCCTATTTTCTTTCCTCCATTAAGTGTAATTTAATTTATCTCATATTAACAATACTTGAAATAGTAGTGATTTATTAAATTAAAAATCAAAGTATTAATTTGAATTACAAATAATTTTAACTAACCACATACATTGAAATATAGCAAATAGTACATACTTAATTTTTATCATAAACAATCACATTTCAGTTTATAAACAGAGTATTCATGTGAATGGTCATTACAAAGACTACTAAAATTGAAATAGATAAAACCACACATGAATGTCAAACATTCATGTTTTTTCTTTGGATCTAATCAATAATATTAAAAGATTTTATCTTGAAGTAATAATGATCAATTGCATTTTTTTTTTAATTATGGGTAAAATTATTTGACCAAATGAAATATATTTAATACAATATTATAGGCTGGATGCTATTTCTTTTAAAATAATTTTACACTAAATACATTACAGCTTTAACTTCAATGATCTGCATTGAATTCTCTATTAAATAAGATTTTCCTCCTTTTCTTATTTCGAACACACCACGCAATCGTTTTACAACTCTGTTTTCGCAATTCTCATCAATGCTGTGTTTAGATGCATTCTTCTTGGCGGGCATTATTACTTCCTATATATTAAAATAAAATAAGTAAAATACTTAGAATAGTATAAAAATAAAGAAACAGAAGTGAAATCCAGAAATGGAACTATACAATGGATCAGTGGTTCCCAAACTTTTTCTATTCTTGGTGCTTTGTTGAATCCTGGCGTTTCCAAAATAAACCAGTCGGAATTTTGTATAAGGGTATCTTACAAAATAGCAATAAGCAATTTGAATACAGCAAAATAGCAATAAGCAATTTGAATACAGCAAAATAGCAATTACTTTAATTAGTTAAAAATAAATTAAAATTTATTTATGACTTCATAATTAATTTTAAAATATTAATCATATTCAATTGAAATAAAACTATAAAAATTAAAAATATTTCAAGGTGCTTTGTAAGGAACTTGAAATTACTCTATATATACACTTTAGGAACCACTGCAATAATTTTTTACTGTTTAATAAACAATTTTACAAATTATTTATTAATAGTTTACTAATTATTATTTTACAAACTATTTTTAATAAACAACTTTATCATTATAATAGACAATTTAAAAAATTATTTGCAAATTAAAACAAAATAAATTAATTTTTTATTTATATTAAGAAACATAAAATAAGAAGCTAAGAAATATAATTAAAGCCAAGCAAACAACAAAATATTTCGCTTATTCATAAATATTGCTTATGCTTAAGTTTTGACATTCTAAACTGAAGAATTAAAACAACTAATTTTCTAATTCTATCAATATATACAGATTAGCCAAAAAAAGTCATCTGGGCATTATACGAAGAAAATAGTATGCAATCTGAATCTTAAGATGGTGAATTCCTGGGATAGTATTTGCCGAGCAGATCATGTCGTTATAACAAGCTATATTCTTGATATTCATAATAATGCAATGATTAATAACCAATGATTACATGAAATGAAACATCTCATCAAAAAGAATTGACAGCAAAGGGTTTGCTACCTTAATTGAACACACTGCACTTACCGATGAATTAAATGATAGTAATATAGTGAATATGCTAAAATAACAGTTCATCGTGTACTTTATGATCTAAACGTCTAGCTACATCTAATGTTGGAAGGCCTTAGCTGGATTCCCAAAAATAAATGAATAAAACTAAGATCAATGATAAAATTAAGATCAACAGCCATGTGAGGACAATCCTATTTTCAAATCAAAATTAATTTTGAAAAATCTTAATACTTATTTTTATTTTTAGCAGTGACAAATTAATAAATTTTATATGTATTAATATACATTGAAATATATTAATCACAAAGAAACACAAAATCACAATCATCAATCACATCACAAATCATTCAATCATCATCATACAACAACCAATAGTTTTTCTCAAAACTAAACTGAATTTATGGAAGCAGACAACAAAGTGCTCAAGTGTTGATTAGTAATAATGCTTTTATAAAAGATAAAGACAAGTGGATGAAAATAGTCAAAATGCAGTAACAAATTTTAAAAATACTAGACGTAAAATTAATAAATGAGTGGCAAATGAAATTTTAAATAGCAAAATTTTAAAAAATGATATCAATTGATATTTTATTCACCACATAATATCATCTATTCACCACACAAGCCTAACAGATCCAACAGTTTATCAAATGCACCCTAAACTAAAGAGTAAATTAAAATTATTCTTACTTCTGCAAGCTGCTTATTACTCCTAAGTGCCCTAGTAAAATTTGCTTCCATGATTTCCGTCAACTACAAAACAAAAATCATATTTTTAGCAATAATCACGAGTACAAAAAGACATAGTTTGTATACACTTTTAAGCCTATAGAGTATTTATTACTTACAAAATCTGCTTATCTAAAAGTCAGCAATAATTTATAAGAATTTTTATTTAAATGTCATTCATATTAGTAATAAGAAATCCCATTATTTCAAATCATTTGATTCTTTTTATTACTGTTCAATTTCTATCAGCTCACAGTAAACTATAACATTTTTTTATTTATCAAATTTAGAATTTTAGTTTTGTGCAATTTGTTAACTTATTATAAATAGAGGTATAAAAAGAAAATAATTTTTTTGTTTTAATTACATTTAAACAAAAGATTGAACCTAACTCTTTAATACATTTAAATCTTTATGATCCAAAACCAAAAATCGATTCATCACAAAAACAAAACTGTCTAATTTTTCCATTAAACCACTAAAATTAAATTATTTATTCTATGAATGAAGTTAAAGGTAAAAAATTATGAATTTTTTAAGGATTAATTGAGTATATCTTTTTTAAAAAGTACTTGAGGATGGATATTGTCAGGAGTTATTTAATGACGTACTTAACTCTGCAAAAAGATAAAGTCGGTCACAAAGGTAAAAAAAGTTGAAGTTTATTAACTATATTGCCACCTGATATGTAAATAGATTTCATTATATATAAATAAACTAATGTTGAATCTGTGATTGTTACATTAAAAAGTGTAATTCAATCCTAATGGAAATATAAAATTGGTCAACTATTATTATAATAAATGAATAAAGCAGGTAATACTCCCAAAAAAAGAACTGTGAATTATACTGAAAGTATAGTAAAATGTTATAATACTTTTCAAAAATTTTTAACACCTAAAAGAGATCTCTTAACTTGCAAATATATAAATATAATTGGCTTGTTAATATTATTAAAGATTAATAGATTTCAGTGATTATTAAGTCATGAGTTAATTTTGCTACTATTTCAAATTATATTCTTGGGAGATGCTTTATAATATTTTAATCATAAAAATTATTTTCTAAAGAAAGTTATGTTTAATAATAGTTAAGTTATGTTTTTAACGTTATTAATACAATCTGCGGTGTAATAACTTCCATTACGAAAACCATTCTTGAAAATTTTTAAGAGAATAAAATTGAAATGCCAACTTTTAGTTCATAAACCAAAGGAGGAGATTTAGAGGAAGGAATAAAAAGTGTAAAAACTTAATATGTAACTGAATTACTGTTAATTGGCATTCTTACAACATTATACCGTTCCTTCTTAATAATTGAAACAGTATAAAATAATACATTACAAATCAAATATTCAATTTACTTACATATTTTTTTAATGATAAAAGTCAATAAAATTAATTGTTAAAGCATTCGAAAAATTCTTAAATTTCAAACAAGTCGAACGTTGCACAAGGATTCAATTTCAGCGGCAGTAGAAACTGTTGCCAAATTCTTCACTCAAAACTCGCAATTGCCCAACAAAATATTAAAACATTAAGAATGTATGTTCGTAAAAAAAAAAAATTTAAATAATATGAATACTCAATAAATTAATATTTCAAATTATAATTTCATAAAAGAAAAATTACTAATTTATGTTACCAATTTTTATTTTACAGTACAGCCTAATTCTGCGACCTCTTTGGAGGATGTATCCTATTCACTTTTTCCCATGATTCCTCATTATCTCCCATAATTTCATAAATTTTATATTAGATAACAAGGGCCTGAATGGCCGAGTGGCTAGCGCTCTGGTGCTCGGTATCTCAGGTTTCGGGTTCGAGTCTCGGTGGTGCCATGGATGTTTGTAGTGGTTCGGAATCCACTTTAACTCGTAGGCCCCGGTCTCATATGACCGTAGAGCGTCACACAGCCCAATCAGACTTCTTCTCACCCACATCATTCCCAAATTGTAAACTGCTACTCATTTTTTTACAGTTTCCATATTTTTTCTGACGTTCGACATACGAATACAAAAACCTTCAACAGCAAGCTGTTGTTAATATTAAACACATTTATTTCAATACTCTTAAGAAAAACTTTTGCTGCGGAATAATGTTTCCATGAGTGTACCTATAGTGTCATCAAAATGTGTAGTACAATTGGTTTCATGCTATCATTACTTGCAATTGATGCTTGTTTTCATATCTTGTATGGATAATGATAATAAATGATCTTTCGGAAAATAAGATTAAGCGAAAATAGAAACTAGGACTCTTCGAAATGATATACACTATTTCTGAAAGTGTTAAACTCTGATCTCGCTAATGAAACAGAAATTTTTTTTTTTAAATTAATTTTTATTTAGGCGATACAACTACAACTAGGGAACCAAACGGTAAGGCGTTGAATCATAGAGTTGTCGGATGTCAAACTACATGATTTCCAACTAGATCAGCCCTATCTGATGCATTTTGGAATATTCTGCTGTTCACGCAGACCCTGTAAATGTTTGACAAGAAGAAAGCAATCAGTAGAAATTATTGCCTTGGGTGACTGTAAATTATCCTGTCGAAATGTAATCCCTGAAAGAAAATGCAACGTATGGAGGAGTAGAATAAAGTTAGCAGGGCTCCGTGACTAGGGAGGGTCCCAGATGACAACCGAAAGATCCCATTATCAAATGAAATGGTTCCCCAAACCATAACTTCAGATTTTCACTGTTATTTGTGTCCTCATTAAATGTCGGATCAGTGATAATGTAACAGATGCTATAACACACGTACTGAAAACTCTCCCTGTTAAGAGCTACCTTCTTAAAGCTATATGTTGGCATTGTTTAACCATTCCTTTTAAAAAATATTACATGTTTTTTTTTAAATGGTAACATATGCTTGTTATTGTGTACAAATTCGTAAGAGAGCACTCGGTCGAATCATTTGAAGAAGCAACTGTAAAGTTCTGTTCTATAACAGTCTTTGATTCTTTGTGTTATAGATGTCTGGTTAGTTGATCGTTGGTGCGGTACAGACCACTCCCATTGATTCATTGCTGCTTTTGACAAATAGTAGAACAACCAGGCGATTATTGTGCCATATGAAAGGTTGACTAGAATTGAAATGCCCTTATGGGACTGCTATGAAAATAAACAAAATCATCTGAAAATACAAAGTAATTTTTTAGAGGGTTTTTGACTTGAGGGTAGATCTGGAAATTGACGAAGTAAATGCTCAGAGATTTTTGAAACTCCAACTTTCTTGAACAATGTCGAGATAACTACTAATCTGAATCTTGCTCAACCAACTCTTGAGAGTCAGTTACCACCGGAGAACTTGAAGATCCTAGCCCTTGAAACCATCCATATTCGCCACCCCGAACCTGAAGGGTTACATATTTATACAGATGCCACCTTGATTGATTCACCAAATATCGGGGCGGGAATATATTCTTCCATTTTTTTCTTTCTATGCTAATAGCTATGTGTGTGGATGGGCAGCGACTTATCCCCAAACACCTTTACAACAAGGTGGTTTTGATGTCGGACTCAGGGGCTGCCATTCCAGCAATCGGGTCACATGAAGTACCCTCCTCGAATATCTTAGAATGTCGAGGTCTTCTTGAAAGATTGAAGGTAGAGGGACTACACATCGCCCTTCAGTGGATCCTTGGACACTGTGACATCTTAGGTAATGATCAGGCAAATTTGCTGGCTAGGAAGGGAGAACTGATAGTCCACTGCCAAATACTTGCAACTCTTTTCATTCTATGAATCTTTATATCAAAAATCAAATAAGATTTATTTCAGAAGAATCTTGGGGAATTTTAGACTTGCTGTAGGCCATCTGCACCGTATTGGCATTTTTGATAACCCAAATTGCCCGCTCTGTGGGAAAGGCAAGATCATGGGCAGGCATCATGTAGCAGGGTGCCCTCCTTTGCATGGGGACTCCGAGGTGAAAAGATATTGGAGTGCTAGAACTTTGCCAATGAGACATTGGTTTTTTTCTTGTGTTTTACACTGTTTTGATCTCGTAAGAGTTTATTTTCTCTTGCCCTTGAAAATAATAAAAAAAAATGTCTGGTCATATCCCCTATTGAAATAATTTTTTTAAAATTAGAAATCAAGTTCTATAACCAATTAAGATCTAAAACTGCACTTCATTCTTTTAAACACCTTCCAAGTTCTCTAGAGTTCCTATTATTTATTCAGGGCACTAAATCTTAGATTGCATTTGCCTGCCCAATTTCGTTACGATAATTTCTGATTGGTGCACCCTTTGTGTTTAAGTTATGAAAGACCTGTTTTTATCAAATCTTTGAAATGACTAGCTATTCCGATACTTAATTCACTCGATAAAAAGAAAATGGTGCACTTTACCACTGCCTACAGAAATCTCATGAATTCTTTAAGCATATCTATTTCAGAGAGGAATAAACATTTTCAGAATGTGTTACATTAAGGTTTTAGGATTGGAATCCTTAAATTTTATGAACACAATCCTCCCTGGTAGGCATATACACATAAACTTATATATATTTGTGAACTACTTTAAATATCTTATTATTATCTTATATCTCATCATTATAACACAAAATATTAATTCACCCTATTTAATGTCTTTGTCCGGTTACTTTATAGTTTTACGTAACGCGAGGCGTTTTTCAAAGATTACCATGATCAATTCAGAAAATTTGTGCTAGAACTTGGAAAATCACAAAAATATAAAGAAATAGGCATCGAAACACAAATTAAATGAGTCAGTTTATCTGATTAATAAAAAATGCATTGTATATACGCATTTACTATAATATATAATGTAAATTGTATGTTTAGCTGTTATACTCATGCCTAAATTCAATACCTAAATTTAATTCGAATCTATTATTACTATTCATATTATCATTATTATTATATATAAGGGCGTCAAATTAACTTGGGCCTAGGAGGCCATCGAACCTAAATCCGTCATTAGGTAAAATATAAATGCTATTGAATAAAATATCTTAGCATTAATAAAAGTCATTTAATTTATATTTATGGATTTTTTTTTATCATTAAACAATTTCTTTTTACCAATAGCAAATATAATACTCACTATGTGCAGCATTTCGCAGCCACATAAAGACTTTAAGTGTTTATACAAGGGATAGGTCAATCAGAGCCTAATGCCCTGAATTTAATCCGTTTACATCTGTTGATAGTTAAATTGTACGTTTCACAATTAGCTATATGTAATAAACTCTCGCTATATAAAAGAGAGGTATGATTTCTGAATAAATTATTGTAGTAACATTAAAGTAATTAATTTTAATCTATATTTGGCTGAGTATTAAGAAATAAATATTTTTGTAATTTTAAACCTGCCATATGAATTAAGTTTTCAATATTAAGTAACTTGATAGCAATAAATAAATACATTTTTTTGGTTAATGAAAATCACCAATGGTTGCAAGAAAACCTTTTTTTATTAAAAACTCTTTTTCTAAATACTCCATCATTATATACAAAGCAGAAAGATTTCTTTAAAAAAAAAAATCACTAAATTACTGTTGATTTTTAAGATTATGATTTTCTAATGATCTGAGATTTTTTGCGATGTAAAAAGTTGATGCACATTGTCCTTTAAAGCTTTGTTATTTAATTTAAAATAAATGTCATTATTCTATTTGAAAGAATGCATTTAAAAACCTGACTGACAAATACAGAAAGATATCTCTTGCCATACACATACGAAAGTCAGGATAAGAAAATTTTTGAATTTCAATAGTAAAAACAAAATACTTGTAAAAATTATATTAATAAAATAAAGCATAATGAAAGCAACAGTTTAATTTACAATAATTAGTTACCAACATTTTAAATCTCAGTAAATTAAATTGCATTTGATAATCCATGAGACTTTAACACAAACATCTTATCCAATAGATGGCGCCAGGACATTAGGAACAACAATATTCGACTAAAATAATGTCAAAGAACTTAAATAAATTAAAATAACTTGTAATGAAATCAATAAAATGTTGAATGGGTACTTACGTATTAACGCCACCGCAGCAGAAGTTGCGCCAATAAAGAGCTGCCAACGCGCCAAACTAGAGACTGTTTTGAATCTATGTTAAACTCTATATCGTCCCATTTTCCTCTGAAATCCGATTGGCTACTTTGTTTTTAAATAAAGTGTTTTGAATTTTGAAAGTGTTTTGATTTTAAATAAAGTGTTTTATATATTTTATGATTTGTCAATAAAATTTTAAGTGTACATTGGCGCCACTTAAAAACAGCCAAGTCTGTAGCTGCGGTGGCGTTAATACGTAAGTACCGTTTAATGTTTTTAATGAAAAAATTTCATAAACATATAATTACAAATATTAAAAGTTAAAAGTAGGTCACATTTGTAGATTGATATAGCTACAAAAACACAGAGGATAGCCCGGGACCAGTGGCTTGGTCATGTGATCCAGCTGCTCGGATGGCTAGGCTGTCGGACGGCGTGAGGCTGGAATTCTGACCTCCGCTCCTCTATGTTGAAGAGGCGTCCGCGCTAAGCACGGTGTCGATAGGGTTGGACCGGGGGAGCCCGGATCCACCAGGTCGCGGTAAGGCAGAGCGCACCGGCCCAGGTCGGAGACGGAGCGGGAAAAAGCTCCCGCACGGTGCAGTAGTGGGATAGCGCCTGTGAATAGACGGCGGTCGGCAGCCAATCCAACAGAGTCGGACGCAGTCTTTTTTTAATACGCTTTTATTAGTTGCACTTGTATGTTTATTTGTATGTGTAAACTATTTGTCATTATAAATGACAACAGATGGCGCCACGAACAAGAGACTCTTCCATAACTCCTCCTCCTGTAACTCCATATAAGGCTATTGTCTTATACGGGGATTCAAAATGTAAGAGCAAGGGGATGCTGATGGCGGGCGGTTGCTCGAATAAGTATTTTTGGAATGTGAATAAATATTTTATATATATCAACTGAAAGTGTGTTAATTTATGAGAACAGAAAAAGAAGATAACAAGTTTTATCAGAAGTGGGATATAGGATCTACAATCTGACATGAATTACGTTTTTAGTAGTAAAGAAAAAAAAAGGTAAATGATTTCCTTTCTACGTTGAAGTTTAAAGTATTAATATTTTTAAGTATTGAATATTTCTTTCAAGTCGATATATATGTTTAAAGTAATTCTCAAGTATTAAAGTATTTTTCAAGTATTAAAGTATTTCTAAGTATTAAAGTGTTTCTCAAGTAGTAAAGTATACTCAAGTTTTTATAAAAAAAAAAAGTAGAAGTATCAAAATATCGTTCCTTGGAAAAGGTCGTAAAAGTGATCTTACAGAATTAGGAACAGAACTCGGTGTAACGATTCCACCGGAAGCTGTCATAGTTAATATTAAGAGATTAATAACAAGTAGTGAAAATTATGACGAATTTGTTAAGCAAGTTTTCGAAAGAATAACTGTGGAAAGAATTAAAAGAGACGAAAATGAAAGGTTAGAAAAGGAAAATAAAAAGCAAAGACAGATAGAAATAGAGGAACGGGAAAAGCAAAGACAAATAGAAATTGAGGAATGGGAAAAGCAAAGACAAATGGAAATTGAGGAACAGGAAAAGCAAAGAACTTTTGAATTGGAAAAATTAAAACTGCAAAACGAAAATAAAGTTATGTACCAAACGTCAACTGAATATGATACTAATGCTCCGGAAGTAAACAAATCAGTTGATTTAAGAAATCTCATGCAGAGATTTAATCCGAAGGAAGGAGATATAACGTCATTTTTAATTTTATTTGAAGGGCAGGCAAAGCGAGTGGGTATAGAGGAAAACGATTTTGTATTCCATTTATTAGGATTGCTACCCTTTGAAATTACCCAACTAATCGCTAGAGAATCTGAAGAACAAGCTAATGAATATGTATTTGTTAAGAATCTACTGTTAAAGAGATTTAAATTAAACCCAGAAACATTTCGCCAGAAATATATCAATCATACTAGGGATTCTAAAGGTACGTGGACAGATTTCGTTTTCGAAATAAGTAATTATTTTAACGAATGGTTGAAAGGATTAAAAATTAATGATTTCGATTCCTTAAAAGCATTAATTATAACAGATCAGTTGAAAAAATGGGTTCCAAATTTTATGCGAGAACATTTTATTGATATATGGCCTAAATATGTAAATCCGAAAGAGTTGGCAGGGATATTAGACAAATACGAAAATGTTCGTATCGGAATGAAAATAAATAATGAAAGCAAGAATAATAAATTTGGAGGTCATTGGGATGACGCAAGAAATTGTTCGCGGTTATCAAATTACCATAAAAGTGGATTCCAGACTAATAAAATGGAAAACAAAAATGTTATGATAAGTCATAAATTAAATGAGAAAGAAAACTCGCGTACATATGTTGATAGTCAAAGTATTTAATTCATCTATTCGTAATGAAAAAGGTGAACCCAAGTGTTTTTCATGTAATTTATTCGGACACATCTCAAAAGATTGCCCAAATCCTTGTACTTTATGTGGTTTAAAGGGGCATTCAAAAAAATATTGCTCAAAGAATAAAAAAGAAATTAGTTTAAGTGTGATTGACCATGAATCGTTCGTAACTGCTGACAAGTATTTGAGAAAGGCTAGAATTAATAATCGTTCTGTTAGTTGTTTGCTATATACTGGTGCTTCTTCTTGTTTATTGAAAGAATCGCTTGCAGAACGTCTAGGAATTAATATGACGCCTTGCAAAAAAGATCTTTATTCCTTTGGGAATCAAAAATGTCCAGTTTTGCAGAGTTTAGGAGCAGCAGTCGTAGATTTTCAAATAGGTGAAGTAGTGGGAAATGATATTCCCGTTTTAATTGTTCCAGATTCGGCTCAACCAGTTGATTTATTAGTCGGGCGTACCTTTTTAGATTTACCATATATTGCGTATGCTAGGGTCGGGGATATTTTGCATATCGGTTATGCAAAAAATTACCCATTTATTGGATTAAACTGCATCGAAGAAACGCCACGTATTAAATTGCAAGTGGAGGAAACTAAGAAAATAATAAATAATGGCATAAATTTTGTAAAGGCGAAAACAGAACTAATAAATAATGGATTAATTATGGTGCAGGGAAATGAAAGAAATTTTAATTCTTTGTTAGAAATAAAAGAAGGTAAAACTATTACACCAATTATTAATATTGGATGTAAGGAAATAATTTTAAAAGAAAACCAGAACATTGGAAATGTAGAATTAGTGGAGGAGGTCAACTTGGAACCAGATTTAAATTATTTTAATTTGATTAATGACACTTCTTCAGTAGAAATATTAAATGTTAGTACAGATAGTGTAGAGCGAAATCCTATAAGCTTAGAACAAATAAAAGTTAATAAACACTTAAATTAACAACAACACAAAGACATTGTTAATTTGTTGAATGAGTATAGAGAGTGTTTTGCATTAAACATATCGGAATTAGAATGTACAGGACTAATAAAAATGGATATTAAAGAAGTTGAGGGTTCAAAACCTGTATGTATGAAACCGTATAAAACAAATACAGCCGAAAGAAAAGCAATTAAAGAAATCGTTAATGAATGGAAAGAACATAGTATTGTGAAAGAAACACGTTCACCATATTCAAGTCCTGTTCTTTTAGTGTAAGAAAACTGGTGAAAATCGACTAGTTATTGACTATAGAAAATTAAATAATCAGACGATCAAAGATAAATCTCCTCTTTCCAAAATTGATGATCTTTTAGAATTTTTTGATTGCAGTCTGTTTACAACTCTCGATTTGGCTCATGGATATCTACAAATCCCGTTGACAGAAGAAGCCAAATTAAAAACTGCATTTATCACACCAAATGAAACTGGACAATTTGAAAGAATGATATTTGGATTAACAAACGCACCAGCAGAATTTCAACGGTTAATATACCATACTTTAGGTGGCTTATGCAACAAAGATGTTTTATGCTATGTCGATGACATCCTTGTGCATGCCAAAACTTGGGAAGAAATGATTAAAAAATTATGTAAGGTATTCGAGGCTTTACGAGAAGCTAAGTTAACATTAAAATTGTCTAAATGTGAGTTTGCAAAAGATGAAGTATCATTTTTAGGCTTCATTATTAATAAGAATGGGATTAAACCAGGCTCAAGAAAAGTAGAAGTAATTTCTAAATTTCCCCAACCGACAACTTTGCATAAGGTTAGACGCTTTCTCGGCTTAACAAGTTTTTTTAGAAGATTTATTCAAAATTATGCTATAAAAGCAAAACCTCTGACTTACCTAACTAAGAAGAACGAAGATTTTAAGTGAGAAGAAAAACAAGAACAATCTTTTAATGTTTTGAAAAGTGAATTGACTCGACAACCTACTTTAGCACTCTATAATCCCGAAGCTAAAACTGAAGTTCATATGGATGCAAGTGCGGAAGGTATCGCTGGCATGCTACTTCAAGTTGGAAGTGATAATAAGTGGAACCTAGTTTACTGCGTTAGCAAGAAAACGACTAAAGCCGAAAAGAATTATCATTCAAGTAAATTGAAGTATGCCTAACACTAAGTGAAGATGAACAAATTTTGATCATTCAACATGCTGATAAAGATTTAAGAAAATTGATTGACATTTTTAAGAAGGAAGAGCATGAAAGAACATATGAAGAAAAGCAACAAATTGTTAATTTTGCCTTCAAAAGAAACCGAATCTATAGGAGAATCAAAGAAAAAGGAAAAGAGAAACTTCTGTATGTGATTCCAAAAAGTATGAGAAAAAGTACTGCTGTGAAATTTCAAGACCTTATGGGACATTTTTCTGTTGATAGGACTGTCAGCAAAATAAAATAGTTATACTGGTTTCTATACATGAAACGTTACTTACGGAACCATATTTCAATGTGTTTCGAATGCTCAGTCAACAAGACTCCAGATGCAGAACAACAAGGATATCTACACCCGATTAATGCTGGAAAAAGACCCTTTTCAGTTGTTCACATAGACCATTTAGGACCTTTCGTGAAAAGCACACGAGGCAGATTCTACATCACAACAGCACACGTGAGTCAACTCAAGCCATGGCGACTTCATAAAGATGATTGTGACTCGGATGATGAGGAACCACAAGGATCTTCTAGTGTTTCTCCAGATAATCCATGTAACGACTAGTGCCATTTTTGGCCCACCAGTCCCCTGGGTTACTGAATACAAGTACCTGGGGTTAATTTTGACTCTAAATTAACCTATAATACCCATTTTACCAAAGTAGTTGCCAAAGCAACTGCTGCTAGCGTTAAGCTAAAAGCCTAATTTCTCGTAAGAGCAGGCTAGCGATCAGACACAAGGTTTTGCTCTACAAGTCAATCCTTCGACCAATTCTCTTGTATGGATGCCCTATTTGGACGTCCTCCTCAATCGCAAATCTCAAGAAGCTCCAAGTATTTAATAATAAATAGATAGCTATGATAGTAAACGCCCCGTGGTTTGTTAGAAGGAAACAACTCCACAGAGACCTTGATATAGATCCTATTATGGACTATATTTTCAAAATTTCAAAGTCCTTTCATTCAAAATGCCCTCAGATCCGTAACGAAGCGATCAGACAAATACCTGTATACCATCCAGGTGTGGCTAGCTCCAGGAAGAGACCTAGAGCTATCTATGATACGCACTGGGAATCTTTCCAGGCATTGAAAAGGTGTTGTGGAATTTATTCTGCAACGTCCGATTCTACCGCTGTGGCTGTTGTCTAGTCACTTCGATCACTTCAAGCGAATCTGAGCAGCTACTTTTTGGCATTTAAATCTTAACTTTTTTATTTGCTACGATGTGCAACTTAAATTAGAACATATCTATCTGACTTTTAAGCTGTAATTTTAAATCTTAATTTGTAAATTTTTAATGGTTCACTTTCATTTAATAACTTTTAATTCTTTAATTGTTTGCATATTTTAAAATAATTCCACTTAATTTTCTTAACAGCTTTTAATATATATCTTAATTGCTAAGAATCTTGTTATATTGTTTACATTTAACTTTTAAATCCTTAACTTGTTTAAGTCTTAATTATTAATTTTATTAACTGTAAATTTTAATCTTATCAATAGTAAATCTTAACTGCTCGTTATTCGCATAACTAGTAATTTTAATACTTTTATTGTAAATATAAAAAAAAATGTATTTTCCTAACTTCGGTTAGGTTTTGAAACATTGTTAAAAGACTGTTGGCGCCATCTGTCGGCGAGCCAGTTACCTAATCTAATGTAGACATGTAAACAAGTTGTGTTTACAACTTGTATGTCTCACCATTTATATTTCTGTTTAATCTTAATTTCTTTATTTTATTTGTTATTTTATCTTAAACTTTGTTTAACTTTAACCTTTTATTTTTGGGCATCGTCAACGGACTCCTAATTGTACCGATAGCTTTAGCTTTTTCGATCTCCTGCTTTAATTGTTCTCAAGCAGGAGATGTTTTTCTTAACTTTTAATCCCTTTGTTTGTCTTTTTCATTTACATTCTTTAAATTTAAGCAACCCCATTTAATGCTAATGTTTTAACTAAATTAAGATGTGGAGTTATTGTGGTTCTTAAAACCACCTAGGAACTCCGTAACCGGTACGCCCGTTGCCCGTTCATCAATAACTATAAACATTGTTCATGAACTTTTTTGAAAGAAAGTTTACTTTTTTTCATTGAACTTTAACTTTTTTTTTTATCTGAACTTTTTAGGAACTCATTTGAACAATAATCATT
>BPLQ01012953.1:0-39684 GCA_021605075.1 Caerostris darwini | reverse complement strand
AAGGAAGAAAAATTTACAAAACGGAAAAGGCTAATTTTAATAAATTCTTCAAAGAACTATTTTTTTAAAGCGGAAACACATAACCACTCGGATATTTTACAGTCACACAGCGACGTCATTTAAGGAACTTTTTTTTTGTGCGGAGGCATCTAACCGAAGCACACATCAACAGTCAAACTTGACACCATAAACATTAGGTTAGTAAGCAATCGCCAAATGTAACAACATCGCCACCGCTTATCGCTGTTGGCGTTGACTGTAGTAAAGATAGAGTTCGCGTGTCCCGAAGACGGAAATCCCCCCAAAAGGGGGAGAATCAGCGGTCTATAAACGTTTAAAGGCTTTCAAGATGGATCCATACAATTTATAAGGTGTAAAATTCTAAAAATGTTCTCAAATAATTCGCTGAAGTTTCGTATTAATGAATAGGAAAATACTGATTGAGAACCATACAACCGGGAATTCTTTGATAATAACTCTACAGCAAGCTTCAGTATTGCTCTAAGTTAGCAGTCGTCAATAATGAATTACTAGATTTAATTACTTTTTGTTTCATGGCGGCGGAAGAAGAAAAAAAAAAAAAAAAAATCACATTTCCTTGCCTGTCTTCTCTTGCCTAACTGTCATTTGGTGTATTTTTTTTTCCCGTTAACACTCCTTATTTTTGCGTTTTTAATTAATACAATTCATGAAAGAAAACTTCAAGAATTCGTATTTCAAAAAACTTTTTAAATATTTATGTTTTCTTACTATATATATTATTCAGTCAATTCTAGGATTTGTAAAATTCGTTTATAAAAATTTGTTTGCTTTGTAATATTGCAATATATTCTTTATATTGCAATATTTTCTTTGGTAGATACTTTTTATACAGAATTTATGATAATTAGTTTGTTAGTTATTCTTATAGAACTTGTTTTAAACAATATAATAATCATTTGTTGCCCTTCTTAATTTTGTAATTTTTGCAAAAACATTTCTACATCTGTTGACCTCATTAAAGAATATTTCAGTGACTATGCTTTCAACAAAATTTGAGAATTTTAATATTGCGTTCTTATATTATGACCTTTTCTTATTTAATTGTATATAATAATTTTTACTGTGTAAAAGAGCTGTATATATCTCAAACAAAAAAACAAAGCAAGCTTTATTTCAAAAAGTTACTACAACAAGTTTTTTAAATAAGGGAAAAGATGGTTTCTGTTAAATTTACTTTTGTTCTCATTTTATGAATGATTGGTGTTGATTTAAGAAAAGAAATATGTCCTGTTAATGAAAATTTTTTTTAACTAATTTTTCAATTTAAATGCTTTTATAACAATTATAGTCCTAAGAAATAAAATAAATAAGTAAATATCTGCTTTAAAAAGTGCAGCATATTTATAAATTATATGTTTTATTTAGGTAATATTTTATAATTTTTCATTTGAGTGAAAGATTGCTTTCATTTTTAATGTATTGAAAAGTTTCTTTATAAAACATTGAAAGTTATGAAGAAATTTATGACTTTAAATATATTATTGATAAGAATGGTCCATTAGTTCATTAAACTTTAATAAAAATATTATTTATTTCTTGCGGCAATAATTAATGATTATAAAATATATGTTAATTGTAAAATTGTTTTAAAAAATTTAATATGTGGTGGCCATTTTAAAAAGGGAGTTATTGATTTTAGATTTGATTTCTAGTAAAAATTTGCATTCCTCACAGTTTATGACATTAAATAAATATTATCACTATGAAAATAAAGATTTACATGAAAGATATCTAAAAAAATTTTTATTTATCAAGATAACATGTTTTACAATTTAACAGACAGTTTTTAAATTGATTTTGTAATAAACTTCTATGACATTTGAATTTTGATGCAGTCCTTTTACATGTCATGTTTCCTATACCCAATGGTATCTTGCCAACTGCGATGACAGCAAAAGTTTTCTAGAACAAAGAATGATCAGTTATTGGCCAGGTAGTATCCTTGAGCTCATATGAGATGATGCTATCTTCTGTTTAAAATTTATCTAATCTTATCCTAATAAAAAAAAAAATTCTTTTCTGGAATTGAATATTATAGTTTTAGGTATGTTGTTCGCGCCTGTGCGCGTGGATACCCCTATCAGCAAAAAAAGTGTATATATGCGCAGAGCTCGCAGTGTTAAGTGCTGTGCCAGAGTGGTAAGAGTGAAACAGCATGGCTGGAGTGGCTGTGACTGTTAAGTGAAATAAATCTATTTGTTAAGTTTCATTGTGTATTTTATTGAATTAGTGTGAGTGTGATTCATAATATACAGTCCACTGTGTGATAGTCCGAGAACATATGTTAATTATTAAAAAATATATAAGCAAATAAATATTAGACTCAGTAATTTTTATTGAAGCAGAATTTCAATTATTACCTTGAATTTAATTTCAATTAAAATTTTTAAAAAAAAATCCATTCACAGTATTTGTGTGTATGTTGCACTGCAAGCTACTGTTTTATTATGTAAATTGGTACTTTTCAGAATGTTTTTGTTTATTTTAATTAATAATATTTGTTCTGTTAGGTTAATATGTATAAAAAAAAACAAAACAAATTTTTGGGTATTAATTTAGATAGAAAGTGGATAGGTTTTTAACTGATTGTTTGAATATTTTAAAAATATTTTTTTTCTTATGTTTGCTTGCATCGTAGTTAAATTTAATTTTTATCATGTTCAAAAATGTAAGGCATTTATCTAACATAGCAGCTCTTGAAGCTCATATAAAAATTAATAATTTATTTAGTTAATTTAAAAGGTAAATGACGATTGGCTGATTTAAATTCCAAATGAGAGAATTTGTATTCTTTTTTTTATTTAAATAATTGTGTAAAAATGTTTTATCTCTTTTGTATTTTAAATATTCTTTAATGTTTTTATAAATTATATTATTTTTTATTATTTTTTTCCCTTCCAGATTCATTACTCCTGCAATTTGCTGAAGAGTTCATTCACAACTATGTTCTACAACATAAATTGTATTGATGTTGTAAAGTAATACTACTAATTAAAAACTAGGAAGTAAATTTCTTATTTTACAAATCTTTGTAATGAATCCATACCATCCATCTGCAAATCATTAGAAATAATTTAAGATATGATGAAATTTGAAATCTTTCTTTTACATAAATGAAAAATTTTATGTTAATATAAAAACATATAAAAAATATTTTTAGCATAAGTTGATAATTGAATCATTTAGAAATAACCATGCATGCATGTGACATTTGTGGAAAATTATTTTCAAAGGCATCTGTTCTTAATAAGCATACTTCTGTTCACACTAATGAAAAGCTTCATACATGTGAAACATGTGGTAAAACATTCAGATTAAAATGTAATTTAATGATACATTGTCGAGTGCATACAACAGAAAGGCCCTTTGTCTGTGAGATGTGTAATAAAAATTTTTCTACGAGAAGTAATTTAAAAACTCATTTTCGTACTCATACTAAAGAAAAACCTTTTGTATGTGAAATGTGTGATAAAGCATTTTCACAGAAAGAACATTTAAAATAAACATGATTGTACTCACACAAAAAAGAAAATCTATAATTGTGATGTCTGTGGTAAAGCTTTTTCATACAAAGATAGTTTAAAGACTCATTATTATATTCACACTGAAGAAAAGCCTTACACTTGTAAAATTTGTGGTAATGCTTTTTCAAGGAGAAATCATTTAAAAATCCATAATCGTATTCATACAAAAGAAAAGCCTTATGTTTGTGAAACATGTGGTAAATCTTTTTCAGATAAAGTAGTATTACGTAAACATTACCGTACACATACAGAAGAAAAACCCTATAGCTGTGAAATGTGTGGTAAAGCTTTTTCCAGGAGAGATATTTTAAGAACTCATTATCGCATTCATACAAATGAAAAACCCTATGTGTGTGATATGTGCAATAAAGCTTTTGCACGGAAAGATCACTTAAAGCTGCATAATCTCACTCATACAAAGAAAAGGATTATGTTTGTAAAACATGCAATAAAGCTTTCTCAAGGAAAGAAAGTTTGAAAATGCACTCTAGTATTCATGAGGAAGAAAAGCCTCATGTTTGTGAAATTTGTAATAAAGCCTTTTTGCGGAAAGCTAGTTTAACAATGCATTATGCTATTCATATGAAAGAAAAACCCTATGCTTGTGAAAAGTGTGGTAAATCATTTTCACGGAAAGGTAGCTTAAAAAAGCATAGTCTTTGTCATATGGTAAAGAAAGTTTCTTTTTGAAAAATATGGTGAAAAGCGCTTTCAAAAGTTTACACAAAATTTTGCACTCATTCGGAAAAGTATTCGAGAATTCAGATAATAAGTGATAGTTTTTTCAAGTGAAAATAATTTAAAACCCGGTATTGAAAGAAAAACATCTATTTGTGATAGATATAGTAAAACATTTGTCATAAGTCTAAATGTCTAAAAAAAAAATCAAATAAAGTTAAATAGTTTGTCTAAATTATTATAATATATGATATACATTATACACATACACGCTTAAGATGAGAGCCACTCTCAAAAGACATGCAGTTTTTTCTTATAGGAAAACTTCGTTGGATAGATTTACTTTTTAAATGATATATTTATATTAAAAGATATTTCAGAAGAAAAAAATCTATATAATTCATAATTTTAGATTTATTTGAAATTGCAATTAAACATCTTACATTTCATGTTCATTGCAGAAGAACAACATTGATTGGAATACAAAATTTTAAATAGATTTTTTTATACAAAATTAATACATTTGAAATTAATTAAAATTATGAGACATTTAGAAAAATAAAATACTTGATAAAATTTAAAGCTCATAAAGTATGAATGTTATTGATTTTATTATTGAACTGTTGATTTATTGTTATCATAAAGGATTATTTTACACAAACTGTTTTTATATATTTTTCTTCAAATAAAATTGAACTGATGATCATTTGATATATTATTTATTACTTTTGTAGTTTTATGTAGCATAATTAAATATATTGTAAATATTATAGCATAATATTGTCTCAGTGTTTTATTAAAAGAGGATTTGGCTTATCAAGTTATATGATAAATTAATAGTATTTTCTAAATTACAAGGAACATTATAATTATAATTTTTTTTTTTTTTTCATTGATTCAGGAAAGATTGTGTTTTTAAAATTTTGAATGTTCTAAAAATTTGACACTATTTAACAAGAAAATTTCATGCTACCCTTTAGAAAAATCTATACCTTTTTTTAATATACTGGTTTGTATTTCTTAAATTAATATTCTTTTTGAATTGTATTTCATTTGTCTCAAATGTTGTCTCTATAAAATGTCTCTATATGTTTATATTTTTTATTACTGTCATATTATGTTGTATGTTTTATATAAGATGTGCTACAAATTACGGCTGAAGGTATTAACAAATTATATCCCAGTTTTGTTTGAAAGGCAAAATGAGTGGAGGCATATAATTAGTTTCAGATATTTTTGTGATACTCCCAATTACTCTCTTGTTGATTATTAATCAAAATTTTATAAAATCATTTGATAGTAACACTCTGCAGATATTATCAAGTGATATATCTGTGTGTATAAAATATCAATTAATAATTATTTAATTCATTTAATTAAATGCCTAAAATATTTTGTTAGTCATCTTTAGAATCAAAATTGGATGAAATTTCTAAATAAAAATTCAAAACTTAACTGTAGTCACTCAACAAAACACTTTTTTTGTTGATAATTTATTTTTATTATCAATGACTGCAAAAAGTAAATGGAGATTCAAAAAGCAAGGTAAATTTTCATTGTAAAATCATTTTCAATATCACTGTTCATTTCTTTATAGAAAATAATCCATGTGTAAGCAATACAGTCTATTAAATAACATGCTGACTAGTAATGCACATTTCATAAATAAAAACTCTAGACAATAGTGAAATATGCATTTATATAAATTAATTCAAAATATCTTCTTAGTAATCACACATTATTTATTTAAAAAATTGAATTTTTTTCTACTTTCTCAAATTTAAATAAAATTTTTATAAACATTATGTATTTAAATTGTTCAAGTGCTTTATGATCATTGACTTCTATAGGTTTCTAATTCAAAGAAAGAAAAAATTTCAAGTTTCTTTACAGTGATTTGATGATGAAATCAGAATATTTTATATTTTTCAAAAAGCATCTATATAGCATCGTAAAAAGCATCTATTATGATTTTTTTCCTATATTAAAAATGGTTAACTTTCGAGAGTTAAATATTTCAATGTCTTTTTTTTTTAATAACAGTTAAGAGAATTATTCCAAGAATAGTCTTTCTGGCTAAAAAAAATCCTGATAATCAAAGTTTGTACTTAACAAAAAATTCTATTGTATTTTATTTATTTATTTAAATTTCCTTAAGATGTATTAATATTCATGAAGGGAGTATGCCATACTATATATGCCATACACTTATATGCTTCCTACTGTTGAAGAAACATTCCTTTGATGGGTGTTAACTATAAATATATTCTTAAAGTGATAAACTTTTAATGTCTTTGCTTATGCAATCATTCTCCTTAAATCGCATGCAAAAATCCATTCATTTATTTTGTATACCATTATAAGGCAAAGAAATAATATGAATTTTTTGTCCATACATTGAAGATTGACAAATTGCCTTGATGTAAGATACATAATAATTTTTACCATGCACATAATGAAAAATCAACCATTCAAGTTTTTTTGACCATCTGTATGATTTTGCATATATCATCCTTCAAATGATTTAATTCTGATTCCAATGTGATTGAATTGTTTTGAAAATCATAATCAATTTTCTTGCTCTTTGAAATTGACAAAATATGGAACCTTTGTGAATTAATCATGAAGATATCATAGTTACAATCTGAGGGTATATGAGGATAAGATCATGTGATAAAAGATGAATTCGATTGCAAAATAAAGTCCTTTCCAACTTTCAAAATTAATTCTTTTTAAATTTGATTAAAACAGATCTAACTGTTGGTCATTTTATAAATTATTTACTTTAAATAAGCAGAGAAATTGTCGTGTTTCGAAATCTGGCATAAGGCCTTGGCCCATCATGGGCTGTTGAGCCACATATGATAATGATATAAGCAGAGAGTGCGGTTTTTCTTCAAAAAATTTATCAACATTCAAAACTAGTATATAAGCTGAATTGAGAGAAAAATCCTGCAACATTCATTCTTATTATTTACGGTATTCTATTATAATTTCTGGTATATGTTTTGGTACTTTCTGTGAGCCATGCACAAATTTTTGTATCATTTCTTTTTTATTTTCAATAGCAAGAGAAAATGACAAACTTTTACTAAGATCAAAACTGTAAAAAACCAGAGAAGAAAGTCGATGTCTAAGCAGCAAAGCTCTAGCGCTCCAATATCTTTTCACCTTTGAGTCCCCACGCTAGGCTGGACATCCTGTTATATGGTGTCTGTCCATAATCTCGTCTTTCCCACAGAACGGGCAATTTAGGCCCTGCGAAACGGTCATGGCCTACCTCAAGTATAATTCCGCGACAGCTTTTTCACCGAAATATATTCCTCCAACTCCTAGAAGAGATAACAGGTGGGCTGAAAAGTTCGTAGGCTGACACATAGATGGCGCTACTAGTATTATATCCATATGATTTTTAGTTAGCCCTAACCTTCAAAAGACACGTGTATAAATTTGACAGCTGTTGCACTATTAGTATGGGATTTATAGTGAAACAACTTTTGTTACTTTGAAAAAATGGATAAAAAGGAATTTCGTGTGTTAATAAAGCATAGCCTTTTTTGGCGAAAAAAAAATACTATTGAAGCCAAGTATTGGCTTGATAAACATTATTCGGACTTTGTATCAGGAAAATCAACCGTAGAGAAGTGGTTTGCTAAATTTAAACGAGGCGAAATGAGCACCGAGGACAATGCACGCAGTGGACGCCCCAAAGAGGCTGTCACCGACGAAAACATCAAAAAAATCAACAAAATAATTTCTGATGACCATAAAGTGAAGTTGATTGAGATAGCTAAGACCCTAAAGATATCACAGGAACGTGTTGGACATATCGTGAATGAATATTTGCATATGCGGAAGCTCTATTCCAAGTGGATGCCGCGCGAGCTCACAATCGACCCCAAACAACAACGAATTGATGATTCTAAGCAGTGTTTGGAGCTGTTCACTCGTAATAAACCCGAATTTTTGCGTCGATATGTGACAATGGATGAAACATGGCTCCATCATTTCACACCGGAGTCCGATCGACTGTCAGCCGAGTGGACTGCACGTGATGAACACTAAAAATGCTATAACTCGCATACTAATAGTGCAACAGCTGTCAAATGTATACACGTGTCTTTTGAAGGTTAGGGCTAACTAAAAATCATATGGATTTAATACTAGTAGCGCCATCTATGTGTCAGCCTATGAACTTTTCAGTCTACCTGTTATGAGCCGTGAGCAATACCTTCCATCTAAATCTCATTTGATTTTTGAAATAAACTTTCATGCAATAAAAAGAGTTGCAAGTATTTGTTGTTGGACTATCCGTGTGCCCTTCTAATGAATACCTAAAATGTCGCGGGATCCACTGGAGTGTCGCTACCGTCGATCGTTCAAGAAGAGTTCGACATTCTAAGATATTCTTAGAGAACAGTGCTTCATATGATAGCCCTTGAGTCCGACAGCAAAACCACCTTGTTGTAAAAGTGTCTAGGGACAAGTTGTTGCAGAGCCACGCAGATGGCCATTTCTTCTCCATCGAAGTCGGTTTTTTCCTGTAACATCAAAACAGTAATACACAGTCCAGTCCCATTAATGTGACCACCTGTCAGAAGCCAGAATATACACTCTTGTGTATCCTGACTTTAAGTGGAGTGTGGTATTAAGTGGAATTCTTTATATACACTCCACTGCAATGTGCTGCCACCTACCTTTTGTGATGGGTTATTTCACGTGGACGTCGAAAGTAGGTGGTGGTCACATTAATGTGACTGGACTGTGTATAAACAATTTGGAATGCTAACCAACTCATTTTTAAAACACGCGCTTTATTTAGCTATGTTTGGCGATTTCTCACTTGCCCACTTTTAACGAAAAAGTGCCAACATTGTTGCGAGATGAACTAATCCGTATACTGACTTTCGCTTTTAAAATTTTTCGGCTTGTACCTGAAAATATATGGTATATCTCATTTGTGCGTATTTAGCAAGACATTGTTTCATAATGAACTTACAGTGTACGTAATAGCTGAACTAACACAAATTTATAACTTTTAGAAAATCGAAAATATATAAATATGTGCTAATTATTTTGACTTATTTTATGATTTAACAAGGCCATTTTTCACGTTCATACTGCACTATGTACGTATTATGCCTATTAACTAACCTAATTTTAAGGAAGACTTTCAATGAATATGAAATAATTTTTAAGCGAAAATTTCTAGAAGTTGACCAATGTGCGCAGTTATATTTGGAGTTTTAACCTCATTTGTAGTCCAGTGGTAGCGCACACAGCTGCTATGTAATAGTGCTCAAGTTTAAACCCACTGGTGGCTTGCATTATAGTCTTTAATTTTGGCAATAAGGTTTGGTTTGTCTCCCTACGGTAATTTTTTGGCACACTTTAGAATAATTAAACCAGGACCTACAATTTAACGTGGGTTCCGAATCACTCACAAACATCCATGCCCCCGCCAGGATTCAAACCTGAAGACTGTGGTATCAAAGACCAGAGCACTAGCCAATTGGCCATCAATAATGTGATTCGATGTTCATTGTGATAGCATTAGTATGCTTTTCGTAATGGAAACGACCGCTCTGTTTTCTTGTTCGAGTTTCTTAGCTAATTTTTGGTATACAATATTCAAAAGGGGAAGGGGGGGAGGGTGTCTTGAATTGCTGAGTGTCTAGCGCTCGGTGCCACAGGTTTCGTGTTCGAGTTCCGGCGGCGCTATGGATGTTTGTAGTGGTTCTGAATTCATTTTAAATTGCAGTTCCCGGTCTCCTATGACTGTTGAGCGTCTCGAAGCCAAGTCAGACTTCTAACTACAGTCCAACCAAGTCAGACTTCTAACTGCTGTGATGGAGGACCTGTAGTCCCTTCAACCATGAGTCCATACGGATTCGTGGGCTTGGTCAAGTGGGATAAGAAACAACAACAGAAGTGAGGGTGTTGTTTCTGAAAGTTTTATCTAGAGGATAATAATCTTTCTCTTCCATGTAGCTGATTTCTTTTCATGGCATTCTAAACTGAAACACAAGGCCACCGTTTTATTGGAAAAATAAGTTCATTTCAGTAATCAACTAATCATAAGTCTACACTCATCAAACCAAATGCTTAAGAAAATTTCAATCAGTTATATGAATTACAACTGAAACAGATATCAAATAGATATTTTATTTGATTATTTTATTTTCTGCAATATAAGTACTACTGCTACTTTATTTATTATTATTTTTTTATTTCCAATGGCAGATTATAAAAAGTTACAGCAAAAAAAAAAAAAAAAAAAAAAAAAAAAAACATGCTGAAACAGAGTTCATTAATCTAACAATAATGCCAAGTTGCAGATCTTTTAGCCACAAAAAAGTATTACCAGGTGCACCACGGGGAGGTAGATCTACTGCGCACCCCTGCTACTTTATAAATAGGTTTAAAAAATAGGTACGACATCGATTCTCATTTTAAAAATCTTCCTCTATTTCGAGTTGGTATACAATTTCTTGTTTATCTGAAGTGTGAGAGACATAGTGGTAAAATTTTTGTAATTAATGTTGCATTACTAATAGGCTTCATCGATAAGAGGTTAGCTATCACTTATTTTATTCCTCATTTTCCATTAAAATTGTCTAATAAAAAAAAAATTAATAGTTATATATAAAAAAATTTTTTTTAAAGTCATTTCCTACTTTTTTTCTACTATATTGCAGAAAGTCCTTTATAAATAATTTTCATTCATTTTTTTAAGTTTATCTGCCGCCATCTATTGGTAGATACATTCAACTCAAATCTAAAAAAAAACTAAAATTAATTATTTCAATTTAATGAATGAATTAATATTTGAAAAAAACTGTATTAACATCCAGTGTCATCCACTACAAGTTTCAAAAAAATGTATTTGAATTTGAGTGGATGAATAAAAAGTATTTTATTAGCGATTGAAAATTTGAACAATAGGGAGAATGTGAGCTAATAGAAGGAATTGAAATAGAGTCTTGTAATAATCTTTTTATCATGATTTTGTTCTGGTACGAGCTCCGTTACGTTCACAAAAAATATGTGTTGTTGCATCCTGCCGAGTAGTATAAGGGTAGTCCCGAATAATATTGGCTATGGCAACTCAGAGTATAAATCCTCTTCCGAGGGATAGGCAAACTACAACTCCGACCCGTCGGAAGATTCTATCCGTCCCGCGGATAGAATTTTAATTTTGCCGGTAAGAGGCAAATTAAAAGAATACAATTAAATTAAATTAAGACAGTTAAAAGAATTTATATATTATAAATTCATCCCTTTTTCTACTTTGATTAAATATTTTTTTTTCTTTCCTTTTTTTCAAAGGACTGATGATCTTTTTAATTTCTCTATTTTCGTTCCACAAAACATAAACCGACGGAAATAGCAAACCAAAGTAGCTAAATATGACAAACATATAGTTTTACAAATCATTATCGAAAGTAAGTTTCCCAAATTTAATATCTCACGGCCAGAAAATCAGTGCTATGTTTTTGCTTTATTTTATATATGTGAACAAATGTTTTCTACTATGAACCTTAGAAAGAATTATTTCGGAAGTAGGCTGACAGATGAGCATTTAACCTCGTTCCTTAGAATCAGGCCATCTCACTTCGAACCTCACTATAAGGAACTTTTAAAAACAAAATCGCAATTTCCTTCATCTCATTAACATATTTAAATTGTAATACTTGTATTGTAAATTTTCGAAAAATTTATCTTGGTCCGCCAAACTTTTTTTTTTCGATTTTTGGCCCGCGACCGAAAAGGTTTGCTCATCCCTGCCCAATATATATCTTGTTCAAATTTTCAATCGTTAATAAAATAATTTTTATTCATCCACTCGTTCAAATACATTTTTTTTTAACTTGTAATAGATGACATTTGATGTAAATACAGTTTTCTCAAATATTAGAGAGTTTTTGCATACCGTATTTTGGACGTCCGTTAACTATTTCTCCCTAGCGCGCATGCTCATAGGAAACATTATTGCAGATACTCATGCGCAATTTCCTATGACCATGCGCGCTAGGGAGAAAAAGCTAACGGACGTCCAAAATACGGTATGCAAAAACTCTCTATTAAGTCATTCATTAAATTTAATTAATTAATTTTAGTTTTTTTTTTTTTTTAGATTTAAGTTGCATGCATCTATTTTCCTTCCTCTCATTAACATATTTAAATTTTAATACTTGTATATTGTTTTTAAAATTTTAGGAAAATTTATCTTGGCCCGCCAATTTTTTTTTTTCGATTTTTGGCCCGCGACCGAAAAAGTGCCCATCCCTGGTCCAGACAATGCATGGCGGCTGCAGCAACTGCGCAATCAAAGACATGAGGAATTATCGTATGCCCCAAGGAGTACAAGAGAATCAAATATCGTCATAAAAATACGTGTGGGAAGAAATAAGCAAGAGGATATCGCTTAAGACAGATCTATCTCCTCACGCAACATAAGACATTTAGTAACTTTTATTTAAACTAAACACTGATTTGTCACAAGACTTATAATTATACGCGTTGTTAGCACTAATAGATTTGCCAATGTCAAATTACGTGCTCTCCATTTTTTTTTTTTTTTTTTTAATATTATTTATGGCTTTCTAGTGCCTGTATCTTCTGCAATTTAATCGTTTCAGTTTAATATCATTTGCATGTGTAGTTAGGGACCTATGATTTAAAGTTAAATTAAAAAATTAAATATATGTTTCTGAAATATTTTCAAATCTCTTCATTGGCGAAAGGCTTACAATACAGCAAAATGCATGTCTCTTAATATTATGACAGAGAAAAGTGACTTATTACAATAATTTGTAAAAGTGGAGTCAAATGACAACAATAATAATGCATTCGTTTATATGTAACGTTTATACACTCATGTCCATAAATTAAGGATAATTCAGAATCACACAGGAATTGAACTCTAAAATAAAAATTTCACCTGTAGAATTACACACATCTTGAAGAATAATATGCAAATTACAGGAAACCACCAGATGGCGCGGATAGTACGTCACAATGACGAGAGTGTAAGAGAGGGGTATATAAGGAATGGTGGCAAAGAAGTAAAATTGTTCACAAGCGCTTTAAAAGCCTTTCAGTGCAATAACCGCATAGTTATGGCACAAAGGAAGCATTTGGATGATTTTTTACGTGGTAGAATTATCGGACGACTGCAATGTGGACGTACCCAGCTGGAAGTATCCGAGGAATTTGGAATCACACAGAGTGTCATCTCCAGGCTTTGGCAACGATTCCAAGATGATGGTAATGTGAGTAGATGCTACATCACAGGTCGTCCCCGAGTTACAACGCCGAATGAGGACCGGCATTTAGCAGTTACTGCCAAAAGAAACAGACGGAGCACAGCATCAGACCTGTCTCTTCAGCTACCGGTACGAGAATTTCAAAGCAGACCGTGTACAGACGCTTAGGGCACATTGGTCTATATGCTCGTAGGCCTGTCAGATATGTTCCACTTACCGCAACTTACTGTCGCCTGCGATTAACCTGGAGTAGAGAGCATGCATTGTGGACACCGCAACAGTGGTCTGGTGTGCTGTTTTCCGACGAGTCCAGGTTTAGTTTGCAGTCTGATTCTCGCCGGATTTTCATATGGAGAGCGCCAGGTACCCGTTACCACCAAGAGAACACCATTGAACGACACCGTTACGGTGGTGCAGGATGGCTCGTTTGGGGAGGAATTATTCTTGGTTCCAGAACTGACCTGCATGTTCAAAGTGTAACGATGACTGGCCACATCTATCGGGATGTCATTCTGGAACAAAATGTACGTTTGTTTCGGGGTGCCATGGGTACCGAATTTCTGTTTATGGATGACAACACCCGTCCTCGCCGTGCAAACATTGTAGACGAATGCCTTCAATTGGAGGATATCACCCGTATGGATTGGCCAGCATACTCACCGGACTTGAATCCAATAGAGCATGTGTGGGATATGCTTGGCCGACGAATTGCAGCCCATCAACCCCCTCCCACCTGTCAACCGGAACTTCGGAGGGCATTGCTTGATAAGTGGTGTAATATTCCCCAAGACCAGATTGATAATTTGATACTCAACATGCCTAGTCGTTGTAAGACCTGTATTGCATCGTCCGGGAGACATACTCCATATTAACCATCATACTAACCATGTTATACTATTTTTTGTAAATAGGTTCTTTTTTGAAATTAGCTCCAGGGAGTAAAAATCGCAATTTTTATTAATTATGTCAAACATTAGCATCTTTTCTGCTCTTTACCTTTTGTTTAATAAATAGACTTTACAAATAAGTCAAATTTGTTTTGCTTCTGTCTCTTTCTTTGCCTGAACTTCATTATCCTTAATTTATGGACATGAGTGTATATGAACGATTATATGTAAATGATAATATATTTAATTATTATCTCTTGCATACCTAGATATGTAGAGTTTGGGTTTGTCGCTCTACGGTCATTTTGTGCTCACTTTAGGCTAATTAGACTGGGACTTACAGTTTAACGTGTATTCCGAACCACCAACAAATATCCATGCCACCGCCAGGATTCGAACCTGAAGCCTGTGGTACCAACGGCCATCAGGCCGCTGGATGTGTAGGAAAAAATTGGATATAATTTTCTATTGTTTTTTAATACAGACTTTTTTTATTCGGTTTTTACATTTCCTTTGTTGACTATTTTTATTATATTCTGTTCAAACAACTATAAGAAAGGAGGAGAAATTAATACTAATCAATGTGTATATGAATGTTATGAGTATATTTTTCATACATAATAAAAAAATAATACTACCATAACATATTCAACAAATTATATTCAATATCGATATTTAATCTACATATTCATATTCCTTAAAAGTGTGGAGTTCTTTTAATATACGAGGGTAAGTTGAAACGTTCTCGACCTGACACAGAGATCCTGCCTGGCTGTGTCATTAGTTCGTATCACAAGTTTCAACTTGTGCTCGTAATTGGTTTGTTTACACGAATTTTTGCATTAGACGTATTGCGTGTTTTTCGTTAAAATGGTTAAACTTGAATATCGTGCGGTCATAAAATTCTTCGTTTTGGATAGATTAACTCCTAAGGAAATTCATTGACAAAAGTTTACAGGGACTCTGCTCCTTCCATGTAAACCGTTAAAAAGTGGGCAGCTGAATTTAAACGTGGTCGCACATCCCTCGAAGATGACCCACGTGAAGGACGGCCAAAGACCGACAACACACCGGAAACCATCGAAAAAGTGCATGATATCGTGTTGGATGATAGGCGAGTGAGAAAGCTGAGGGTGTGGGGATATCGGTAGAAAGGTTACAAAATATCTTGCACGAAGAATTATTTATGCGAAAGATGGGTGCCGCCTTTGCTGAATGCAAAATGCACAAACGATTTTCACAGCAATCTTTGGACCAATTGAATAGGGATCCGACTGATTTTGTGCGGCGATTTGTCACCATGGATGAGACATGGGCCCATCACTACACGCCAGAAACAAAACAGCAGTCCAAGCAGTGGGTGGAAGCCGGTGGTTCAGGGCCAATGAAAGCGAAGTCCATCGCATCTGCCAGAAGGCTCACGGGCAGCGTGTTTTGGTATGCGTAATCAATTAAGGGATCCTGTTAATTGATTATCTTGCAAAAGGCAAACCATTTACAGGCGAATATTTCTCCAACCTTCTTGACCAGCTGGATGCCAAAATCCGCGAGAAGAGGCCTGGATTGAAGAAAAAAGTCATTTTTCACCAGGACAACACACCTGTGCATAAGGGTGCGTTGGCGATGGGAAAACTACGGAATTTGGGGTATGATTTACACGGCCATCCCCCTATTCTCCTGATTTGGTACCCTCGGACTTTCATTTGTTCCCAAACTTGAAGAAATTTGTTTCTGGGAAGCGCTTCGCATCCAATGAAGAAGTTGAGAGGGCCGTAGATGAATATTGTTCCAACCTTCCAGACTCTCACTTCCGGGGAATGAATACTGATGTTGGAGAAACGTTGAAGTCAAGGGAGATTATGTAGAAAAATAAAATCATTTTTTAACAAAGTCGCAGTCTCTCATTGTCAGGCCGAGAACTTTTCACCTTACCCTCGTACAATCATATTTTGGGTTGCGCGACTCTTGGAATTTATTTTGTTGGTGGTGGGGGCTGAATATTAAAGAAAATAATTTTAAAATAAGAATACGAATAGATAAATGATAATTTTTTTTTAAATTTCGGAAAATTTAATTGCATACATAAACGTTTTTGAATACAGAGTAAAAAGTTTTAAAGTAAAAACTATGAAATTGCTTAAAGGCTCGTTCCCACCGAGGTGAGAGGCGGCGACGCGACATGCGGCAGGGAAGAAAACTTTTTCGACCAGTTCACAGCGAAACATCAGAAATTGCATTACACCTAGTGAAGTTCCGCTTCGAGTTGAACCTTAAATCTGTAAAACACAATTGAGTTACGGGAATATACTACCATGAGAATGAGTTTCAAATTTGGTGTTCGAAGTATAATTTTCTATAATTCTAATATTTTTGCAATCCCTCTACAATATTCATATTTACACATATAGTTTTCATATTGTTTAAACATATGGAATTCTATTTATATACAATTATACCCCGGCTTACGAGGCTTGAGGTTTTTTTTCTCTCATTAAATATTAAAGAAAATAATTTTAAAACGGGAATAAGAACACGAATAGACAAATAAAAATGAACTTGAATTGCGTTCAAGAACACAAATTATGATTAATTCCATTTCACTTTAGTGCATGTATGAAATATCGCAACAGAAAATTAAAATATTGTTGTGTACATTGAATTTATTTGACCTCCGTCCACTAAAATATGTTCAAACATGATAAACTGAAATTTTGAACGTATTGCATTTATTCCTTTTATTTTTTAAAATTTGAAAAACTTGCAATTTTCTTGTCAATTAACAGGTAAATTTATATGTTTTCTAAACCCCGAATAATGTCGTTCAAATCTGACTCTCCTGCACATAATAAGAAAACCTTGTGGTGAAAAACGTTCAATTTTTTAACTCAAGTATAATTCGCGTGACTCATCCTCGGTGTCCTGCGAAGCAAGATGGTTATCCCATGAAATGTCTACACATGCAACTTTAAACCTGTGGCCGTTTAGAATAAAGTGAAATCATGTTTTAGATGAGTTGCCTTCAACAAAATTATCAGATATAGTGCCCCGGAAAAAGTCTCGGATCATGAGTTTCCTCAAGAGAAAAGAGATGTCTTTACGAAAAGTTTAGGTGATGGTTGTTCCTTTTTTTCAATTCCTTCTATTAGCTCACACTCTCCCTGTATATATCTTGTTCAAATTTTCATTCGTTCATAAAATACTTTTTATTCGTCTATAGTTCAAAGGCATTTTTTTTTTTTTTTTTTTGAACTTGTAGTGGATGACACTTGATGTTAATACAGATTTTTTAATTATTAATTCAGTAATTAAATTAAATTTATTAATTTTAGTTTTTTTTAGATTTAAGTTGCATCTATCTGCCAATAGATGGCGCCAGATAAACTTAAAAAAAGGAATGAAAATTATTTATAAAGGACTTTCTGCAATAGAATGAAAAAAAAGTAGGAATTGACTTAAATTTTTTTTTTTTATATATTACTTGTGTTTTGGCAATAGAATCCGCCATCTCATTACGCAGGATCCCACAATGGCCTCTCTTCTTTTGATATCCCTCTCAATTCAATCAGCTATTTTTTATCCCTTTCTCACCACAAACTTTGCTGAAGCAATGTTTGTTTACATCCAAGCGGACCTGGAAGAAAGCTCCACACCGCAGCTAAACGCTTGTTGACAAACAAGCTCCGCCCACTTTTTACGTCTCTCTCTCTTCAAATTCGCCGGCAACGTGCAAACGGTATCCCTAATAATTCCTAGCAGTTTTTTCTATTATTTTGATGTTTTTATTTCCATAGAGTTTTTGACTCTTCCTTAATTCTTTCCTTTTTTCATAATTTTGTAATTTCATTCAATTTTGATTTTTTCTCTATTAATTTTAAATGGATGTAAGGGGAAATTGCTCCCCAGGAAATCCCTAATGGGATCCACTGTAGAACGATATCTTTGCCCTTTGAGGCAAGGTCTTCAAGACAAGAGATGCACTTTTCGATGGAAGTATAGTTGACTGAAGTGCGAGGGGGGGATTGATTGGCAAAAGTGCTGCCTTAGAATCAGATAGGATGACTGTTGATGAAAATTGTTCTGTTCGGCACTGCAATTGAGTTAGGGCAATACGCTTAGAATTCACCGTCATAAACAGATGCAAAACGGCCGACAGGGGTATAAACAAAAAACAGGTCGCAGAAAGCCCCTGCCGCAGCGTTGATTCGCTGTTCCACACGAAGCATTTTAAAACTTTCTTAGTGAAAAAAATTGAAGGGAATCGCTACCATGGACGCTTTGTCAATGATAAAAGGAGAATTTCAAACAAGCGAAATTTGTTGTGTTTAAACTAATTTATACCTACCTGAAATACACAGATAATTAGAAAATTATAGATCCATATTAAAAAGGAAATAGACTATAAGTTACCTGTTTTACACACAAAGAGAACTGTTCCTTATCCCAAAATTGATCAATGAAAAAGCCTCTAGAAAGCTAATATACTGGAACGACGATTTGGGCTCATCCTATTTAACATGCGGAATACACCGGAAAAAAAAAATGTTATTGTAACGAGGAACTTCGAAGTCTACTATTAAAAAAAAAATACTAGCAGAACCTGGCATATGTTGTCCTGCCAAAAAAAAAAAAAAAAAAAAAAAATTCATTGTAGAAAATTACATATCGCGAATATATTCTCATGTTAAAATATATGTGCATACTAATTTTCATGGATATCGTTTGAATGGTATATAAGATGAAATACTGCAGCACCATCTGGTGGCAAGTAACAATAAAGTGGATAGCGAAAATATTTTCCATACTCGAATACATATTATTTCCAATTTTAATAGCGGTATAGAAGTTGATATACTGCAGCACCATCTGGTAGCGACTTACAACAAAGAGGAGAACATAAAAACATTCTCCAAGTATTGTCAAACACACACAAAATTTTATCAAAATTGGTCAAGTAGCTTAGGAGGAGTTCAGTGACAAACACACGTACAGAAGAATATACTATGTATAATGATAATCCTAGCACCAATCAAACGTATAACTTCCGTATGCAATGCATCGGTGCCACTTTATGTATTTTTTACGCACAAATTAATCTTTTTACATATATGCGGTGAAGCACTGGTTTACCATAATTTGGCCACTTTTCTTCCATTTGGCTCTGAAATTTTTCATTTTCATTTCGAAATTTAATTTTTTTCCAGATTTTTAAAAAAATATTGTTGACTTTTATTGGATTGCAAGTTGAATGGCCACCCTGTTATAAAAGTTATACTAATATTTTGGAAAAAATAGAATTTAATTTGTTACAAATATTGCATCTATGTGCTTAAAAATATATAATTTTCTTTTGCTTGCCTTAAGGTATTCTGCATTACTCTGGTACACGGTAATTTATAATTATTTTTATATGTATTATATACACTACTGGCCATTAAAATTGCTACACCAGGAAGAAATGCAGATAACAAAATGATATTTATTGGACATATATATTATACTGGAAATAACAAGTGATGAAATTTTCAAGAAAAAAAATTAAACTGCTTTACCGGGTGCATTGATCCTGAGAAATCAGTACCCAGAACAAACACCTCTGGCAGTAATAACATCACTTATACACCTGGGCATTGAGTCAAACAAAGATTGGATGGCATGTACAGGTACAGATGCCCATGCAGCTTCAACACGATGCCATAGCTCATTAACCGTAGTGACTGGCCAATGGTGACGAGACAGTCGCTCGGCAACCATGGACCAGGCGTTTTCTATTGGCGGGAGATCTGGTCAACGTGCAGGTCAGAGCAACAGCCGAACATTTTCCGCATCAAGGAAGGTCCGTACAATACCAGCAACATGCGGTTGTGCATTATCCTGTTGAAACGTAGGGTTTCGCAGGGCTCGAATAAAGGATAAAGCCATGGGTCGTAACACACCAGAAATGTAACGTGCACTGTTCAAAGTACCGTCAATGCGAACAAGAGGTGATCGAGACGTGTATCCAACAGCACCCCATACCATCACGCCAGGTGCTGAGCCAGTATAAAGATGACGAATGCACGCTGCCAATGTGCGCTCTCAGCGATGCCGCCAAACGCGGATGCGACCATCTTGATGCTGTAAACAGAACCTGGATTCATCTGAAAAAATGGCGTCTCGGCCCAGGTTCGTCGTTGATCACACCATTGAAGACGCTCCTGTTTGTGATACAGCGTCAACGGTAGCCGTAACCATGGTCTCCGAGCTGAGAGTCCATGCTGCTGCAAACGTCGCCGGACTGCTCGTGCAGACACTTGTCTTGCAAATGACCCCAATTGCTTGACTCTGGGCTCGTGACGTGGCTGCACGATCCATTAAAGCCATGCGGGTAACATGCCTGTCTTCTCGGTTGCTAGTGATAGGGGGCCGTTGAGATCCAGCACGGCGTTCCGTATTACCGTCCTGAACCCATCGATTCCTTATTCTGCTAACAGTCATTGGACCTCGACCGACGCGAAGACTGCCATATGATAGCAACACTGCCACACGATAAACCGCCATTCCGGTACGCTACAATTCGATCTTTATCAAAGTCAGAAATGTGCTGGGACGCATTTCTGCTTCTTATACGCGACATCACAACTTTTCACCAGAAAACAACTTTCAAATGCAATTTGTGTATGAGAAACCGGCTGAACAATTTCCTCATTTAAACATTGTAGGTATCGCTACCGGCGCCTGCTTTGTCTGAATGCGCTGAAAAACTAATAATTTGCATTTCACAGCACCTACTTCCTGTCATTTAAATTTCCCTTCCATAGCATGTCGCCTTCTTGGTGTAGCAATTTTAATGGCCAGTAGTGTATATGTATTTTTCATAAAAAAAAATTTAGTGTGCAAGAGTGTCTTTTAAGTTTGTGCAAACACTACACTTTTAGAGTTGTAAATATATATATATATATATGTTGTTGTGCAAAAAATGTTTGGTACTTACGTATTAACGCCACCGCAGCAGAAGTTGCGCCAATAAAGAGCTGCCAATGCTCCAAAATAGAGACTATTATTAAATTGTTTTGAATTTATGTTAAATTCTATATCGGCCCATTTTCCACCGAAATCCGATTGACTACTTTGTTTTTAAATAAAATGTTTTGAATTTTGAAAGTGGTTTGATTTTAAATAAAGTGTTTTATATATTTTACGATTTGCCACTAAAACTTGTAAGTGTAGATTGGCGGCACTTAAAAACCGCCAAATCTGTAGCTGCGGTGGCGTTAATACGTAAGTACCAAATGTTTTTATAGATATTGAATAGTTTTTATAGATATATTATTGAATTTATTTCACAATTTCATCTAAATTCATTGCAGAGACTATAGTACATAAAATTACAGAATAGAGTTGGCAGTCTCTATAAAAAGTCTGCCTCAAAAGTTGGACATTTTTTGGCTGATTCCCCACATTAGTTTAAAAGCAAAATATTTTTCTAGAAGAAATTTTATTTACAATAAGGTATCTTTGCATTTTTTTTTTTTTTTTTTTTAAATTTCACTTAATTTAATTTTTTATTCAGTAATAGTATCTATAGTAGTAAGCATCTTAAAAAGTATTAATATTGTACAGATATGAAGGAAATAATCCTACAAAATTTCAATTCTCTAAGTTAATTTTTATAATCTTTCATAATAATTTATCTAACTACTGAATTTTTCTGTCCACATAATTAATAGTATATAAAACATAATTTTTAATAATATTTAAATATAATATGACCTACTGTTAATTTTAAAACATGATATATTTAATACATTAGAGAATCAGATAATAACAAGGTACAAAAAGCAAGTTAAAAATAAAAAAAAAGAACCTTTTATTCAAACACATAAAACTTTTTAAAATTCAAAAAACATGAACAAAATATTAAAATTTACTATACTATTATAGCTTTCTTTTTAATTTTACATGCATTTTTAATTTTAATAGTTTATTAATAACAAGTGATTGGTTATTTAAATAATGTATTTTCTGACAAGTGCATTTGGATTGATTTTAAGATATATAATTTTAAAAATGCTTATTGTGACTGATAAATTAAAAATAAATTTTTTTTTATTTGTGTTTGTCAATGTTTATTCTGTAATTATTAATAAATCTTCAAAACTAAACTATTACTTAGTGATATAAAATAGATAATTATACTGACTACATCTGTTGGTGGGCAAGGGCAAGGGCAAAGGCAAAGGTCGTGTATTTATGCACAATTCCTGAGGAATAAAATCCTAGTACCTACAGTTACTTAATTTATGAATTAAAATTTATTACAAAAGAATTAAACATTAAAGTGATAAAAAGTGAAATAAATAAGAGATGAGCACATTGCTCAGGAGAAGAACTGATTAATCACCTGAACATAACAGGTGTGTGGATTTAACCACTCGACCATCACTGCCATGTTAGTGGACATAATTACTTATTTTGGGCATTAATTGAAATTCTTAAATTTGACAATGAATAAGGTTTTAATTATTTAAAGGCTTCCAAGCCCAAAAACAAAACTTATTATGCCAGTATGATAAAGCATGTTGAATTTCAAGATCAGAAAAAGTTAAGATTAACATCATTCAAGTCGAATGAACCTGGAAATGATCACCAAAATTTAAATTTTCTAGTTAAATATTTTGTTACGATTCATATTTATAATAAATTTATATTAAAAGCAAAATTTTTTGCATTCTTAATTTAGACTTCATTTTATAAATTTATGGAACTGATATTAAATATTGAGTTTTTCGAGTATTCTATTTTTATCAAAACAGTTTTTTGAAGTATCTATATTTAACTTTAACAGAATGACATTATTTAAATGTTAATTCATAGATTCAATTCTGTTTTATTTCAAATAATAATAATAAATAGATAAAATTAATTGTGTATTGAAAACAATATATTTTCCATTCATGCCAATACTCCTAATTTTTAATGGCTATTAATTGGCTGATTTTAAATCAACAGACATTTTTATCATATATTCCAACTGTAAATTACTTAATTTTGTTATTTATCCTTTTTAAAGTGATATTCATTATGTTTATTATTGACTCATTACATTTTTAATTTTATGGTTTGTCTTTTATTTTAATGGAATATAAATAGAGCCATTATTTTTATATAATGCATGGTTGGTGATATCATAATACACTGAAGTGACAAAAGTCATGGGATACCTCTTAATATCGTGTCGGCCCTCCTTTCGCCCGGCGAAGTGCAGCAACTCGGCGTGGCATGGTCTCAAAAAGTCGTTGGAAGTCTTCTGCAGGAATATTGAGCCATGCTGTCTCGATAGACGTCCATAATTGTGAAAGCGTTGATGGTGCAGGATTTTGGGCACGAACAGACCTGTCGATGATGTCCCATAAATGCTCGATGGGATTCATGTCGGGCGATCTAGGTGGCCAGATCATTCGTTGGAATTGTCCAGAATGTTCTTCAAACCAATCGCGAACAGTTGTGGCCCGGTGACATGGCGCATTGTCATCCATAAAAATCCCATCTTTGTTTGGGTACATGAATGGCTGCAAGTGATCTCCAAGTAGCTGAACATAAGCATTTCCAGTCAATGTTCGGTCCAGTCGCACCAAGTCCATGCCATGAAAAAACAGCCCACACCATTACGGAGCCACCACCAGCTTGAACAGTGCCTTGCTGACAGTTTGGGTCCATGGCTTCGTGGGGTCTGCGCCACCCTACCATCAGCTCTTACCAACTGAAATCGTGACTCATCGGACCAGGCCACGGTTTTCCATTCATCTAGGGACCAACTGATATGCTCACGTGCCCACGAGAGTCGCTGCAAGCGATGTCGTTCTGTCAGTAAAAGCACTCGAGTCGGTCTTCTGCTGGAATAGCCCAAGAAAGCCAAATTTCTGCGCACAGTTCTAACAGACAAGTCCCTTGTACGTCCCACATTGATTTCTGTGGTTATTTGACGCATTGTTGCTTGTCTATTAGAATTTACGACTCTTTGCAGACGTCGCCGGTCTCGGTCGTTAAGTGCAGGCGGTCGACCACTGCGCTGTCCATGGTGGGATGTTATGCCTGAAATTTCATACTCTCGGCACACTCTTGACACAGTGGATCTGGGAATGTTGAATTCCCTAACGATTTCCGAAATGGCATGACCCATGCGTCTAGCTCCAACTAACATTCCGCGTTCAAAGTCTGTTAATTGCCGTCGTGCGGTCATCATCACGTCAAAACCTCTTCACATGAATAACTTGAACAGAAATGAAAGCTGTGCGCATTTATACCTGTTCTACGCGATGCTACTGCCATCTGCAAATTTGCATATTGCTATCCCATGACTTTTGTCACTTCAGTGTATTCAATTATATTGTAAATACATTTTTAAGTATAAATTATTAATGAATTTTCTGTAAATGTTTTGTGTTTTTCTTCAGAATTTGTAAAGGACAAGAGCTCTTAACATTTTTTTCTTTGTTTTATAGGCTCCCTTTCCCAGTAAAATAGATCTAAGGATTTTTTCAAAATATTGTTTTTAAATCTATAAAATGGAATCAAAGTAATTCAGTTACTGTTTTATATTTTTTATTTGTTTCTAATGTAATAATACATTATATAGACTATATATTACTGTACTTACATATTTTAAATATATAACTTCTATTAGAATTTTTGAACCAAAAACTAATGTTTGTTTTTCCATAGAATAAAAGAAGAGATATTGCTGTTTAATTCACATAAATGTAAAAAAAAAAAAAAAATAATAATAAATAAATCTAAAGTTTCCATTTACAGAATGTATAAATAGAATGCAATAACTATTATGTCATTGAAATAATTTAATTGTTAACACATATATAAATTTCTATCAACAAATGAGTAGTGATAAAATGTATGATTTCGCAAAACATACTATCTATCTTAAAATTTTTATTGTACACTATTTGAATTTCTATTTTTTTTCAATCATTAATAGCGAAAGTAAATTAAGATTGTAAAAAAAGAGTTATATTAATAGGTTTCAATTAAATTTTGGATTTTAATTCTTAAAGATCAATAATAAAATATTATGATCATTTAATTAAACAAAACCCAATTAAATTAATAGTTAATTAATATTTCATACAATAGTCATTTACAGTAAATTATCAACATAAGATTTTGTAAAATATTGATCAATTAAATGTGTGGTTTTCGATTCTTTTTATTAAATGTGTATGAAACAAAGTTGAACTCTTCCCCCTGACTTTTTAACAAATTGCAATATAAAATTTGTTGAGGGCTGTAGTTGTAGCTATAGCAGATTCCCATTTTGCATTATATTAAACATAAATACAAATTAACATGTAAGGATGTATAGTAAATCATTATCTTTAAATTGCGACAAAAAAAAAAAAGCATACTTATTTTGTAAAAGACATAACTTTTAACATAATAGATAGCATGAAATTTTCTAGATTAGTAGCATAAAATGTTTGGTGCATTAAAAAAATTTCTGAATACACTTCTAAATCAATGAGAGTATACAATTATGATTTTCATGACAATTTGGAAAATGTACAGTTGTATTGTACAGTTTAATCACTAATATGATGAATCATTTCATAAAGAATTAAAACAATATTATACTAAAATGTTTATTCAACAATAACACATAAAATTATGAATAAAACCAACAAAAAAGTAAATATATTCAATAAAAAACAAAATAAAAAATAATCGTGATTATATTATATAAATACTAGGGTTTATTCTCTGCTTGAGTGTAGGATTAAGTAAATTTTGTACCCATTTGATTTTTATTCCCCAATGAAAACATTTACCAGTACTTTTTTCAAATATGGGGTTTCTCTTCCATGTGATTGCGATGATGCTTTTTTAAGCTACTTTTCCGTGAAAATGATTTATAACACTTTTCACAAGCATAAGGTTTCTCTTTCATGTGAATAGCATAATGCATTTTTAAACCAGCTTTCCGTAGAAAAGCTTTATCACAAAATTCACAAACATGAGGTTTCTCATCCTCATGAATACTAGAATGCATTTTGAAAGTATCTTTCCGTGAAAAAGCTTTATTGCATATTTTACAAATGTAGGGTTTCTCTTTGGTATGAGTAAGACTGTGCATTCTTAAACCATCTTTACGTGCAAAAGCTTTACCACATTTTTCACATACATACGGTTTCTCCTCTGTATGAATACGGTAATGGGTTTTTAAAATATCTTTCCTAGAAAAAGTTTTACTGCACATTTCACACTTATAGGGTTTATTTTCTGTATGAGTAGAGTAATGTTTACGTAAAACTACTTTATCTGAAAAAGCTCTATTGCATATTTCACAAACATGGGGTTTTTCTTTTGTATGAACACGACTATGGATTTTTAAATGATTTCTCCTTGAAAAAGCATCACCACAAAGTTTACAAACATAAGGTTTTTCTTCTGTATGAATATAATAATGAGTTTTCAAACTCTCTTTGTATGAAAAAGCTTTACTACAGATGTCACAATTATAAGTATACTTTCTTGTGTGAGTGCAATCATGTTTATTTAAATGCTCTTTCTGTGAAAAAGCCTTATTACACATTTCACAAATATAAGGTCTTTCTTTTGTATGAGTACGGTAATGGGTTTTTAAATTGCTTTTTGTCGAAAAAGTTTTATTGCACATCTCACAAACGTGTTTTTCTGCTGTATGTACTCGGCAATGTATCATTAAATTACATTTTAATTTAAATGCTTTACCACATAAATTGCATACATGAGGTTTTTCACTGGAGTGAATGAAAAAATGCATATGAAGAAGAGATGCTTTTGAAAATGCCTTGCCACAAATATCACATATATGCATGGTCATTTCTAAATATCAACTTAGATTAAAAATACTTATTAACACATTCAATAATTGTAAGATCTGCAATTTGTTGTTGAAATTGGGTATTAAATTTTTTATTTGTTTTTTTTGCAGAGAAATATTCTACATAAACAGATAAAAGAAAGACAACTAAAATGCATTTTATTTATTGGGAAAAACTTTTCTCTTCAAATGGATAACAAAATATTAACACTGGCAATATTTTCTTATTTATTCAAATAATAAAAATAAAGAATACCTGCCAAAACACTGTTTGATTAAAAAACTTCTAAAATGTAAAATTATCTTCATGGCTTTTGTTTTTCACCCCACATGGTAGTTTGAATTCATCAGCAATTCACAGAGGTCATCAAACTGAAAGAAAAAAAAAAGCTTTTTGGAGAATTATAAATCATTAGTCCATATTTAAAGTACTAATAAGAAAAATAGAACACTTTAACATTACTATTTAGGGATAAAGTGGAACAAAATTTTTATCATTCTTAGATAATTTCATCTTTAAAACCATTTTTCTTAAAATATTATAGGGACACAAAATTTATTTCATTATAACTTTTTAGTTATAAACATTTATGAATTTACTGTTTTTAGAATGGGAATTAGAAAACATTGTAATCGAGTTCATATTTTACGATTTTAATTTTAGCTGTGCTTATTTCTCACAATCAATATTTTTGTATTAATTTATATGATGATTCAAAACATTCTTTGAGGAAATATTTAACTTTAAAAGATTTAATAAATGTTTACTTATATAGAAATATGTATACCCAATAACGCGCTTTCATTTGTAAGCAAACAAAGTGTTGCCATATCAAAAAGACAAAATTTAGAAAATGCAGAGTTATAGATTTAATGAAGTACGCAGAACAAACCATTTACGTTTAATAAACAGATATATTATGATTTTTCTTTCAGTTTTCAATTTGGCTATATAATCTACGACAATCAGAAATTGATATAAATCTTTGTTCTCTTTAGATGAAAGCACATCATTCGAATCACTTTTTAGAGTCCCTAATCTTTGCGTAAATATTTTGGCCTTAATTACTACAAACCAAAAATTACTATTACCAAAAAGACATAAGGGTGCAAAAAATCTTGCTTTAGTAGATAACATGCTTCTTTTAGTATAACTATTGATGGGTTCATCCTTATTTCTGAACGGAAAACAGTTCTTTATAGATTTCAATGTCCCTTCTAAAGTTTTGATCTTATCTGGATGCGAGAAACAGTAGTCGTCGTCCGAGTTTGGCAAAAGTTCTAGATGTTAAGACACCACTTATTAAGTTTCATTCCCGCTTTCTAATTGCTAGATGATCAAATACAAATACAAATACGGTGATACAAATCATTAGTCTCTTACAAAATTGGCACTTCACATAACACACCACCCATGTAGAAGTTTTTTCAAGTATATGAGAGATTCTAGGAAAACTGCCCTCTTCATTCATTCAATTGTTTCAACGTCCTAATAGCAAAATAAAATGTCTACCGTACCATGTATATGCGCAGTACCATATATAACTGCCTTCATTTCATATGTCTTGGGTGGATGATTAGCATTATCCTTCCATAGGATTCTCTGAAGACAATGTTGACTCAAATCTATTAAGAACATTCAATACATCGTCCTCTGATTTCTACCGTCATGGCATAAACATTTTTTTTCGAATTCCTATCATTATTCAAAATAAATCTTTTTGTATGGCTCCACCATTGTACTTTAGAGTTAAGTGACATATTATTGGTAGTCAAACTAGAACATTGGAACATCACCCTTAATTTTGTAGTACTCTATTAGAGTCTATGTACTCTGTGGTATGTTGCGTAGTATGCCACATCAGTTTCCATTCAACTTCTTGTGACATCTGCGATATTCGTCAAAAAACGTTTTGTACAATGAGAGATATTCTGTATCTGGACAAGTGAGTTTAAAGTGAATTGAGCAGTATCTTTAGATTGGTCTAAACAAGAGGGGCCATATCTGAGGAGCATTACAACTATGTACTTATTATTACTATGTATATTAAAACTATTCCCTTTCTCATTTCTGTTATATTTACGTGCTAAGTGTTTCTCGTATATATTATATTCTTTACTTTCTGCTATCTCGACATTTACATTCTCTGCCTCCCAAAACCGTTTTAAAGTTTCATTTAAAAATCCTCCGTGGATAAAACCACACAGAACTTTAAACTACCTTCGTTTCATCCATACAACCATAGCTACATAACCAAATACGGTATTTTGCATAAGTAGTAGAGAATTTTGTGAATATATTTGTCCCGATCTCAAAAGTTCAGAAAATATTTCTGCACCAAACAACATATAAATTTTACCATGTATATTACAACTATTATCTTCTAACAAATCCGAAATCTCCAAACTAACTTCCAATTTGGCACAAGATCCACAATTTTTCTGACTATTAGCATAGGGAACTGTATCTCTATTTTAAACTGTCGTTCTAATGCCTCCATTAACCAGCACTGACGAATCATTTAAATAAGAAATTAAAAAATGTATAATGTTGGTCTTAAGTTGTAACTGATTTACACTCTCCCAGCTTAACATGTTTGGCTTAAAACATCTGAGACACCACACTTCCTGCCATTTGGAATAATAATCTTTAACTAATTGGTATTCAACAAAACATTTTTTGTTTTTTGTCACTTAACCAGTGGCGACGATTTGATTACTCAATAGGGCATACTAATATGAATAGAAATAACAGAATCATTATCCTCAATCTGACACTTATGAACAGATGCATCAAAGATATCTAAATTTTTTGTTCCTATTTATAATAGCTTTCACTTCGCTTGGATAATGAATCAATTTATTATGCTGTCTTCCACAAAACAGTTTTTAGAGCAGCCTTGTTTAGCATTGCAATCCGGGAATAAACACTTAAAATAAACTCTATTTCTTTTAACAACTTTTATTCTGTCATAAATTGATAGGTTTTTAAATTGCGGACATGCGCATAAAGCTCTACTTCCTTTTGTCTTACATAAAAAGCATTCAACATTTTTTACCTCAGAAACATATTGGAAACTTTTTTTTAAAATGTAACTTTTACAAATTGTTTCTTACAAATCATTTACCTACAACTCTAGTATATTATTAAAAAAAAAAAAAATTGATTCAGGTTTGATCTTGAGGATAAAAAAATATTTTTCTCACGTCCTAACTGCCGAGGTTTAAAATACGATTTCTTCGTTTTTGACTTCAATATGAGTCATCATGTTTTATTCACCAAATAACATGCAATTATTTTTCTTACATACACGCCTTATTATAAGTTGTAAAATAAATAAGCAAAATAAAATAAATAAAAAAACACTGCTTTATATCATGGATATTTACTTTTCCATCAACACAGGAATTAAAATGTTTTACAAATTACAATGTATGAGAGATTATCCCATTCAAATGATTCTAAAAGGATGGAAAATGAAGCACTCGAAAGGAACATCATAGATGGCGTGGACCAATGCAACGTACTAACCGCAATGTAAAGTAATTAATTTAGCATCGCATTATAAATTATTTAAAATTTCAACAGAATATACATATACAATTTTTGCAAAAGGTTAAAACAAGGGAAGGATTGTTCCTATTTATTTTTAAAACAATTAATTCAAATTAAAAAGATGGGAAAACAATAATTAAGGTGTTCGTTTAAAATATTAACATATATAATTGATAGATGGTGCTATCAGAGAACATACGAAAGAGACGGATTTTTCAAAGTAGGGAAGTGCAAAGATGCTGTCTTGAGCCTCTCCTGAAGCTTAGGTTTCTTAATAATCCCTACAAAAGGGAAACCATAACACACATCTTCCTTATCCGATGGCGGAATTCATCAGATGAAATTGAATTCGGCTGAGGCAAGATCTCTATGGGAATCGATATGAAAAGATTTGGAAACTATGTCGAATTAGTGAAATTTTATAAATTTGTAAGTGTTGTTGCTGTTTAAATAAAATAACAAAAAGGCAAAGCGATATCATATTTGGAATCGATAGTACACAAATACGCAGTGTTCACTTGTGAAATTTATCAGTGTCCTTTGTAAAAAGGACGCTTTCAGGCTGAAAATGACAACACTTAAAGCTAACTTATAGAAGGCTAAGTTAAAACTAACACTACAATAACTGTTAGAAAACTTTCTGTTGATTTTAGAGTAAGCATAGCATTAGTTTTCAAGATATCTTACAGCGCTTGGAAAGGTAAAAAATCTTGACAAACGGGCTCCACAGGAGTTATCATATAGGAAGAAATTGCAACGGTTGCAGATTTGCACATCATTTGAGTATTCAGCACAGAAATTATTTCTTTTTTGACAATACGATTATTTGTGATGAAAATAGGATACTTTATGATAATCGGAAACGCTCAGCAAAGTATCTCACACCAGGTGAAAAGCTTAAATACACATTCTAACCTAGCTTACATGCAAAGCAGACAGTTATTAGAAAACTTTCTGTTGATCTTAGAGCAAGTATGACAACAGTTTCCCTGATATCTTACAGAACTTGAGAAGGTAAAAAAAAAAAAAAAAAAAAAAAAATGACAAGCGGGATCTACAGCTGACAGAGAGGCAGAAATTGCAACCATTGCAGATTTGCACTTCACTAAGTATTCAGCAAAGAAATTGTTCCTTTTTTGTCCATATGATTACTTGTGATGAAAATTGGATACTGTATGATAATCGTAAAGGCTCAGCAAAGTGACTGGATGCAGAAGAGAAGCCTAAACACGCACTCTAACCTAGTTTACATTCAGAGCAGACGATGTTCAAGTTTTGATGAAATCAAAAGGAAATTATGTACTGCAACTTCCTAGGAGTGGGTCAAACAATTAATTCACAGTATTACTACCAGTAAATTGATATTGTGCATCAGAAACTATGGATATCACAAAAGGCATTGGTGAATTAAAAAGGCATTATTTGCCTCCATAATAACGCAGCACTTCAACTTTCATAAGGCACACTCCAAAAACAGCGAGTCGAAATTTGAAATCCTGTCTCTTCTACTGACTGACTGCGAGTTTCTCTAACATCTTTCAGGCTAGCTAGATCACCAATTTTTTCCTCGATCGAGCACATATGGGACCGATAAGCAGGCGCTTATGACCGTTCAAATATCGACAGTCGAAGATAGTTAGGTAAGAAATCCAGACGGAAAGCATATAATAACTCTGCAAATCATTGCCAAACCAAATAACAGTTAACATGGGGGTTAGATGTAGATAAACATCTTATTGATCCATACGGCCCAACACCAGAATGTCAAAATGAAATGAGTGACATATAAACCCTCTCATACTGGGGAACTGAACTCCGAGAGAAAGGAGTGGGAGTAAGTGTATAAAGCTTTTTAAGAAACTAATAAGATAACTTAAATAGCTGATGACACTAATATATACGTTTTGTAAATATTATAAAAGTAATACTAAATGAACAACTTGGTTTTTCTTTAATTACCTTAGACGCGATTTCACACAACCAAATCTACATCATATCTATTGATTTCTGTACTATTTGGAAAACTCATCAGTGTTACATTTTGTTATTACAATGTAAAATGCTGATTAAAATATTGCTGAAATAAATATAATTCATATATACAATTATCGCATGAGTAAATATATAACTAAACTGCAATTGCTTTCAACATGAATAATGCAATGAATGAATAAAGAAACTTTCCTTATTTAATGAAATCAAACATCTTCAACATCATTAAAAAAATCAAAAATCTGTATTGGTTAGTTAATATTAATTATTAATTAGCCAATAATCAAAAACAATATAACTAAATTTTTTTTTCATTTCATGAAGTGTATAAAAATCATGTTTAAGACATTTTAAAATACAAGAACATTTTGTTTGTAGTCGATATCTTTTTAAATATCATATTACTTTTAAAATTCCATTAAACAAATAATTCAATGTCTTTAAAAATAGAGAAAAAAATTGTAACGATACTCTATTTAGAAAATTCTGTTATTATTTTTACAAAAGGAACTTAAAGCTAAAATCAACTTTTACTGTAATTTTAATAAAAACTAAAGTTAATAACAGATGAAAAATATACAGAAGGATTTCTTTGTTTTTAAAATATATTGCTTACACATGGCATAAATATATTACTACAAAACAGGTTGATCAAATATAATTCTACACAAAAATAATCTAGAGATCTTACATTGCATGTGAATGTTAACAATGCTCATTTAAACTACCTTTATGTTTAAATGCCTTATTACATATTTCACAAACATAGGGTCTTTCTTCTGTATCAATACGACAATGAGTTCTTAAATGATCGTTCCGTGAAAAACCTTTGCCACACATTTCACAAATGTAAGGTTTCTCTTTCATATGAATACGATAATGCTTATTTAAACTATTTTTAGGTGCAAAAGTTTTACTACACATTTCACAAACATATGGTTTATCTTCCAAATGAATACGATAATGAGTTTTTAAATAAGTTTTTATTGAAAAAGCTTTACCACACATTTCACAAACATAAGGTTTCTCTTCTGTATGAGTATGATAGTGAGTTTTTAAGTGATCTTTCTGTGAAAAAGCCTTACCACACATTTCACAAACATGTGGTTTCTCTTTTGTATGAATATGATAGTGAGTCTCTAAATGATTCTTTCTTGAGAAAGCCCTACCACACACTTCACAAAAATAGGATTTATCTTCCATATGAATCCGACAATGGGTTTTTAAATAACATTTCATAGAAAAAGCTTTACCACACATTTTGCAAACAAAGGGTTTCTCTTTTGAATGAGTACGATGATGTCTATTTAAAAGTTGTTTCTGTGCAAAAGTTTTATCACATATACTACAAACATAAGGTTTCCCTTCTATATGGGTCCGACAATGTTTGCGTAAATATTCTTTCTGTGAAAATGATTTATTACACACATCACAAACATATGGTTTATCTTCCATATGAGTTGTTAAATAATCTTTCAGTGAAGCTGTTTTATTACACATCTTCCAAAATACAATATTTTTCTTTTGTAGGAACTCGATTACATACCTTCAAGTTAGATTACATGCGCATGAAATTTTTCAGTAGGATAAATCAGAGAATTAAAGGAGATATTTTTCAAGATAACTCACCACAAAATCCCACACATTCATTGTTGTTTCTTAGTGAATTTAAAAAATTTGCATTGTAAAATATCATTGTAATAATTGTATAAATATCATTGTAAATTTTGTAAAATATCTAATTTATATTTTCAAGGTATGTATAAGGAAGTATTTCAACTGCTACAAATACGTAAAATGAAATTTTTCAATATGTTACTGCAAGAATTAAAATAAATAATTTGAAGAACTTCAGCCAGCCTATTTGCTATTTAAAATCAGACCCTCAATTTTTTTAAATAATAGGACTTTATAAGAATAATTGTGTTAATACTTAATTTTAAATGAAAATTGTATATAGAATGCATAAAAAAAATCTATTTAAAACACAATAACTAAATATTTAAAAAAAAATTCATAACATTTTGAGTGCTAGTGGAAAGGATGTGTATTTACATGTAAATATAAGTTTGAGAAAAAAAAGAGAATTAAAAAAAATTCCCATTAAAAGTATTTGCACACACATACACAAATCACTGAAATTATTCAATGCATTTTCCCTAATTTTCCTACAAACAAATATGTGATCAGAAGATTAATATTTTATATAAAAAGTAGAATTTTTTAAATATAAAATTGTTCTTAGATTTCTGAAATAGCTCCTAGACTTTAGTTTCCTAAAATAAAAAGAAAGAAGTGATAAATTTTAGGGAAAACAATTGAAAACAACAAATTTCTTTTTTATTAATGAAAGATTGGAAACACAATTCTCATATCTGATTACATCTAGTTATAAATATGAAAGACACAATTGATTAATAAAAAATTAAATTAAACTTAACACTCAGGTAATCGCCTGAAAAATATAAGGAGAAAATAATGACTTTTAAGCCTTTTTTTTTACATAAATAAAATGAGATTAAAATACAGATTCATACAAATTCACTTTATTTATTAGTCAATATTTTTTTTTTTTATAAATACAGCAAATATTTCTAGTATTAAAACTTAATTTAAATATTGTAAATAAAGAAAATCTGTCCAAATACTATTGGCTTAAAAAGATTGTAGAATAAAAAAAAAAAAAAAAAAAATATCTTCATAGTTTATAATAATAGTTAATTTACTTAATAGTATGGTTGCAATTCACACTATTTAATATAGTTGCAAAAAAATTCTTTAGCAAATCTCAAGCTGATCAACCTGAAAAAATTAATATTTCTAACAACTTTTAAAAAACATTAATACACATTTAAAAAAACTAAAGAGGGGAAAAAACGCAATGTTTATAAAAATTAAATTTAATTCATTAAAAATATTAAAATTAATAGCACAAATAATTTTTTAAAAAGCAATGTATATATTTAATAATATATTTCATTATTCTATATTTACTAACAGATATGGCACAACACTGGTCAGCTTCAATGAAATTATACATTTTTATTTTTGTAAAATTAGTTTAAAAAAAATTCAGATAAAATTATCAGAAAAATATTCTCAACATTATAACATTAAACAGATAATGTTATCATTTGATGTGATAGAAAGTCAAATATAATTTTTTACTAAATAATTTAACATTATCTCCACTAATAGTTAAAATATAGCATAGAATTACAACTTACAGAAGTCCAACATCTTGATAAAACATACCAAAAAGAAACTAAGCAAGAAAGTATCAAATTAATACAATATTATTGTGTAATACAAATATAATGCATGAAACCAAGAAATTGCTTTAAAAATAAATGAAATTATTACAACTAATTTTGTCTTTTTTACGCAAATTGCTTTACATTAAACACTAATATGCAAATCAATATTTTTCTATATAAGACATTAAATAAATTTTAGTTAAAATTAAGATAGCTTAATTAGAGTTACAAAAAACCATCTAATATCTCTTGATAATATTTGACTATTTACTTAAATAATTATATTTGATTGATTTGCATCAAATGATAACATTTTTATTATGTTGAGTGAATTTTCTCTGAATTTCTTTACCTGTATGAATGTAAAATGTCATTAAAAAAGCAACAAAAATGTTTTTAATCATTGAAAACAGCATTTTCTATACTTATTTCTAATTGATTATAGTTATCTTAAAGTATTAATAATAGAAGCAGCACACAAAAATTTAATTTTTGTTATGGAAAAAAAAAATGTGAATACATAAAAATAATTTAACATAGAAATTAATTTCTAATAAATTTTTAATTTTGTTTTCATGAATTTTTATCAAAACATTTCAAATCTACATCAAAAAGTTTTGGAAATGGGAGAAAAAATCCATTTTATTTTTCACCAATTCAAAAAAATTGCTTTATTCACTTTTTAGAATTTTGTGATATATCAAATATTCAAGTTCACTCTACAGTTTTAATATTATATTGAATTATTACCATAGTATAAAATTACAATGAAATTTTTATAAAATAAACTAAATTACAAAAAAAATTCTTTTAATTAAAAATAGTTGGCACATTTTTTATTAAAGGTATAATTAATATATAAATAAAAGCTTTTATTTCAAATTTTTTTTTTTAAATTAAGCAAATTTACAAACAATAATATAACAAACATGGATAATAAATAATTAAATAATAAAGGGGGTAAATGTCCATATATATATAAAAATTTTCAATTAACTGTCTGTTTTCTGTAAAAAAACTTTATCATTATTTCAATAAAACTTCTTTCATAAAAGAGCAACATTTTTTCATATTTAGTAAAAATTCCCAACCTGACTTTTTTATTATTATTATTATTATTCAAAATTATTATTTTGACTTGTGGATAATTTCTATTAATTAAGATTAAATATGATTTATATTATAACTTGTAATGTATAATTTTATGTTTTTAGATTTACTATGATGACGTTAAATGCTTAATTTGTACAATTTTTCACCATCAAATAGCCAATAAGGATACACTATTACAAAACTACAAATTCTAGATTTGGTAACTTCTACATTTTTTTTTGTTACTGTTTATGTATTTGAAACAGAATAACAGAGAGAACCAAAAATTCTCTTTCTGAATATACTTATGACTGAAATAAAATTGCTTTCTATTTAAGAACGAGAATGCAATTTTTGTTATTTATGATGGAATACATATCAACAAAAAAAGGGTAAGTATTTGGATGCACCACCTCATGCCCAACACAGAAAAGATATATAATATTGAATTTCCATCTGCAAATTACTGCAATATTTTCCTTGGTGAATATTGCATCTTTCTATTGTAGATTGAGAATGCAATTTTGATATTTATGATGAAAAAATATCAGCAAAAAAGGGAAAGTATTTGGATGCATCACTTTATTCCAGAACAGAAAACAATGATGAATTTGCATCTGCAAAAATACTACAATACTAATACAAATACTACAATTCCTTGAAGAATGTGACAAATTCTAAAACTGTTACAATAATAATAAAAAATACTTTAATTAAATTTATTATAATTAGGATCTGATGTGGAAGAAATAAATAAAATAATAGCAATGAAAAAGTATAAAAATTTTAAAATGTCTTTTGATATACGAATTTTCTTATATTTTTAATCCAGAAAAAATTAACTATATTCATACACTGAAAAAAAAAGCACAATCATTAAGAGTAAAAATGTACATTAACAGGTGGAAAAAAAATTGTGCAGATGCACAAAATAAACTAATACTATAAGGATTTTTTTAAATTTAAGTTTTTCATAGAATTTGAATCACTCTTTATAATTAAATGAAGATAACAATAAAATAAATAAATACAACTATTGTAGTAATAACAAAGAAGCAAATAAAAAAAGTATTTCCAAATAATTAATTTTTAATTGAATAATGACATCGTTTGGATCTAAGAATATTGCGGAGAATTTTCAAAATATTTACGCAATTCTTTCCACAAAGCCAGACGCGATGTTACTGGATTTGTCTTAATGATTTCGCAAATGTCAACGTTCATTTGACATATCTTGAGTTTTATAATAATAATTTTTATTTCAGATGTATTGCCAAGGCAAAGGCAAAAGGTGGGTTAAGTTAGATTTCTGGGAGCAATTTCCACATCCATTTAAAACTTAATAGAATAAAAATCAAAATTAGAGAGAAATCAAAAATTATTATTAAAAATATTAAAGGCAGAGCTAGCTGAAGAGTACATTGCTCATGTATGAAAATCTTAAAATTTAAAAATTTTTATGATTTGGAGAGATAATAAGATCAAAATAATTTAAGAATTAAACTTTGTTTCAGGACACAAAAGGAGACAGAGTCTAGATAGTAAAGATAGACATAGTAGGGGTCACTGAGCAAAACAAAACCGTCAAAAACGAAAAACGATTGAGGGCGTGGCTAAGTAGCGAAGAGAGATGATTGAGCTGAGAGAGTGGATGATTGCGCTGGTAGGCGGAGATTGTGCTGAGAGAGCGAGTCTGATGCGGACCCTGGGAGAGCGCTTCTTTTGAAGTTTATGAAAAACGTAAACAAAGTTTACTGAAGAGAAAGGGTTGAGGCGGACTTTGTAGAGCTGACAACGTTGGTGAAAAGCGATGAAAGGGTTGAAACTATCCTGGGTCGAGTCTGATTCTTTTGGCGTTTACATATTGGTCGAATTGGTAGGTGGCTATTGCTCGTGGTCTTTTCTGTTATGGTGATTTTGAAGGCTCATAATTTGGTAGATCCCTCAGATCCGCAACGAAGCTTGTCAGACAAATACCTGTATACCATCCAGGTGTGGCTAGCTCCAGGAAGAGACCCAGAGCCATCTATGATCAGCAATGGAATCTTTCCCGGCATTGGAAGAGGTTGTGGATATTATCCCTACAACCGCCGATCCTACCGCTGTGGCTGTTGTCTAGTCACCCGATCACTTTTAAGCGAATCTGAGCTGCTACTTGGCATATAAATCTTAATTGTTTATTTGCTACGATGTGCACCTTAAATTAGAACATGGCTATCTGACTCTTTTTAGTTGTTATTTTAAAGTTAATAGTAGGTTTTAATAGTTCACTTTTTGTTTTAATTACTTTTCTTATATTGTTAGCTTACTCTTATTTAATTCCACTTCTACTGTTGGTTTGCATTAATCCTTTTCTAAATTCCTATTATCAAATCATTTCTACATCTTAACTTTTAACTTTACCTGGTTTTTAATTTTTATTCACAGAATTGTAACTGTAAAATTTTATCTTCAATAGTAAATCTCAACAGTTTTGCTGCTCGCGTGCTATCTTGAATGTGTAATTCGTAAAGTATACTATTAACAAATGCAAA
>BPLQ01012952.1:0-14157 GCA_021605075.1 Caerostris darwini | reverse complement strand
TATGGTAGGTGAAGAGACTCTGATGGCATCATATACTTTTATAAGGTTTAGTTTGTCACTCTACGGTAATTTTTGTTGCACATTTTAAGTTAATTATTCTGGGATCTACAGTTTAACGTGGATCCCGAAACCACAAACAGCCATGCAGCCGTCCAAAATTTGAACCTGAAGGTCCAGAGCTGGAAAGCGGTAGCCGCTCATGAGATATTAAAACCACATATAATTGTATGATGATCTGAATCTTGATTTAAATTTCATATAATTATATGTTGATACTCTTGATTTTAAAGTCCATTCATATTTTAAGATTTAAATACATTCCATGATGGTACTTCAGCCATTTTGTAAAATTTATAAACATGGCATTTAAAAAAGACTTCTGTATTTTTTGTTATCCGAGTGAAACATAAATTTTTAAGCATAGATATTATAAATATATTAGCGATAAGAATTTCGCATTATAATTCGTGAATAACGTTGGTATACGCTAACATTTTAGAAAGTAGTTAAATTTGTCAATGGATTTGGGAATTGACAACGGCAGTTGAATGAATATTAATCGTATTCATTTATATAGATCGTATGCCTACACTCAATAAATATGCACACATCTTAACGTACTGTACATAAAAAGAAACATCTCTCACAACACTTATAGACAATTTCAGTAAGTTTAATTAAAACTCAAGGTAGAAATTTCAAAATCTAGACATAAACAGCAATTTGATTTTCCATTCGGTTAAAAAGCAAAGGAAACAAAAAAAAAAAAAAAAAACGAGTGAATATAACACTGAAAACTAATAGCAATTTAAAATAAATTTAATTTAATGAAACAAAAGAAAACGTTCTTTTTCTAAAAACATCTAAAGGCTCTCATTTTCTTTTCTCACTCATTGGCTGTCTATCAACCTTTCCCTCTTGTGGTCTGCCTACGATTCTGCTTCACCAAACATGTAATATGTAAACTTCGCGAACTGCATCCAAGACATACAAAAATAAAAAAGAGATAACAGAAACGAATCACTGGGCCTGCCTGAGATCCTCTCCCCTCAAGACCTTGTACCGAATCCCAGAGGATCATTCTCACTCTGCACAACTTTTTTAACCCTCGACATTCAATGGAGCGAGTCCCTGCAAACACTCTTTCGCATCTTCAAATAGAATCTGGATTGTGACCAGACACTCTTCGCCTCGGCACCCAAGGGGAGATCACCCTTCTTTTCGATCGATACTTCGTCAACCCTGAGGGTGGGGGAAGAATACAGGTCATCTATATATCTATACCTGTCCCCAGACAAATGGAAGTGGGAGATAGGGTCTCGACTTACCTTGTCTCCGCATCGGACCTCAGAGGGAGGGGGGGAAATTCATTTCATAGTAGGAGGCAAAATGAGATGATACTATATGAAAGTTGGATCCTAGAGCAGCGGGTTGATATGAGATGAATTTTTTCACAATATTTGCTACCTCCTCCTTCCGTGAAATAGATTTCGGAAGTGAATAATAAAGAAGGATTTTTTTGGTTCACTTTATTTAATAATGAAAATTGGGGGTCCCTGTATAGCAGTATTATGATATGTTTGAAAGAAAAACGTGGGGATAGCAACAAATTTTTATTTGTCAAAAATCAGTACATTAAAAAGCGATATGAAGGTTATGGTATCCCAGTGATTACGATGAGAAGATTTCTATTTTGTATTGATCTACACTGCGTAAAAAATAGAAGGACAGTGTTTTTTTGCCAATTAATATCTCTTATTTTCTCCTAACTACCAGATATTTATGCAGATTTAGTTTAATGGCCCTTTTTTTCATTTTAGGCAAAAATTAAACATCTATCACTAATATTAATAATAAAATTAGTATATATAATTTCCGATGCGTAAAAAAAGTAGAAGGACACTTGCTAATATATTTAATTTAGTGAGTTGTTCTTTAGTTAAATAGCGATTTTTGTACTTTGTTTAATATAGTTTGCAACTTTGCATATTATATTAAAAGATCTAAAAATTCATTTTCAAAAAACGGAAACATCCTCCTAAGTGGACACAAGCTCACATTGATAACCGTTTAGTGTGGGCTAAGGAGCACATGTCCTGGACTACAGAATGGACTTCTGTGATATTTTCCGATGAAAAGAAATTTAACTTAGACGGTCCAGACGAATATCAGCATTACTGGCATTGTCTGGGGAATGAAGACGAATACTATTGAACACGACAAATGGGAGGAGGGAGTTTAATGGTTTGGTTGGCTATTGGATACGGAGGAAGGACAAGTCTGGTTTTCTTAAATGGTAGGCAAAAACATACAGACTACATTCAAGTGCTGAATTCCGAGCTTCTGCCTTATGGCTCTCACTTGGGGGGTGAAGAGTGGAAGTTTCAGCAAGACGGAGCTTCCATTCACACCGCGACTGGAGTCAAAAATTGGTTCCTAACAAATAATGTGGAGGTTTTACCATGGCCAGCCAAAAGTCCTGACCTTAATATAATGGAAAACATCTGGGCAATGCTAGTTCGTCGAGTTTATGCTGATGGAAGGCAATTTGATTCGCTAACTCAGCTTCGAGAAGCATTGAATGACTCGTGGGACAATTTTTGTCAAACAGAAGCTCAATCTCTATACAATTCACTTCCAAACAGAATATTTGAAGTTATAAAGGCCAATAGGAAGAACATTCCTTATTAAAATCACTATTTTTTCATTCATTATAATGCTGTCCTTCTACTTTTTTTACAAAGTTTCAGAAAAGAGAAACTATTTTTGTCGCCATTAATATTTTATGTTTGAATATCATAATTCTGATGTTAAAATTGTATTTTTAAAATATTTGTAAAATGTTTCTAATAAAATTTTTTAGTAAAAATAAAATATTTTTCGGTTATTGTTACAAAATCAAGTGTCCTTCTACTTTTACGTATATTCAAAGACTGATGCATAGTGGCAGTAAAGGAAAAATAAGTGCATTAAAAATCTTCTCATTATATATATCTTTTAAACTGTGGCGATAATATTAGTTTGTGCTCTGTTACTTGTGCCCTATTGTAAATTTTGATAATAAAATAATTATTTTTCTTCTGAGCTAATTCTACGCCAGTAACTTAAAGATCATATTGAATAGAATAATCACTTAAATAAAGATCGTTGTTCATGTAATAAATTATTAAACATTGTAATGAAAGTGTAAATCGTGACTCATTTGACATCTTGGTATATGGAATATATTCAGTAAAATTTTTATATTAAGTAAAATTATATATTATGGGAAACATGGCAGAGTGACAAGTGTTCTGGCGCTCGGTGCCACAGGTTCGAGCCCCGGCATGTTTATAGTGGTTAAAAATCAACTTATAGTAGATCCCGGTCTACTATGACTGTAAGAACTAGAGCTGACAACTCTAACCCGAAAGAAGAAAACATCTTTTGTCTCGAAATCTGCCAGTCGGCAGACGGTTGTGGCCCAGCATGGGGCTGTTGTGCCAATGAAGAAGAAAATTATATATTCATTGAAATTAAACACAGCGTACTTTCAACAACAAATACCAGCAAAAGATTCGCTGACCAATTGCTAATAAAATCGCATTGATGAACATGCCAAGTTCCCTGTACGAAAGCAGGAATTGACTATCACCATAGTTGCTGAAGCCTTTTTATAATTCTTCATGAGGTTCACGAAACGGTTTTTTTTCCATATACACACGAATCTAGCTGCTATCTCGTGCTCTACTTCAATAAATGATTTTTAATTTAACCGCACTTATCGGAAGCAGAGAATTGTTTTACATTCCCAATTTTGTTCATCACAACGAAAGGTTAGTTTTTTAGGTTATTTACATGCATGAATTATATCACTGTTAAAGTACATAGTATTCCAAATTTAAAAAAAAAATTCTAACATCCTCAAAATACTCGGTTCATTTTCGTTCCAATGGCAGCGGAATAACTTTTATTAATAATCGACACAACCAGACACACAATAAGAAAAAAATTGCAAAAAGCAGTAAAAAGGAAAAAAAAAAAAAAACTGAAAATGAGTTGCAGTAACGAAACTGACTGAAAATTACTAAACAAGTACCAATATAAAAGGGTAAAAAGCAAAAATTGCAGAGGCAAATAAAATAAGAAAATACACATACACACACACACAAAAACATGCTGAGAAGGAAGTCGTCTCTGAAAGTAATAAAAAAATCATTAGAGATTAACTATAATATCTGAAGACAACTCTATCAAAAAATAAGAACCCCTAGGACTTTTATATTTCTACTTGCTAGATTTCTGGTAATAAAATAAATCTAACAACATTTTCTGAAATAAAATAAATGTAGCAACTCACTCACACGTCAAATCTTCGAAACAATTTCAACAAACTAGCGATTATACTAATATATATATAATATAAACAAAACTAGAAAATTCACTTAAGGGGAATCTAAGGACTTGTAGTAATTAGGCAAGCGGCCAAGTCAGACATTTAAAAAGATCACAGTATTGAGGGAAAGAGTTATTTTCAAGTATGTTTCTTGTGTAATTTTAATGTGTATGGTTTTTCGTGCCTTGTACCATTTTTTCTGACACCTGGCGCTCAATTCCACAGGTTTTGTCGGGTGTTAGTAGTGGTTCGAATCCACTTTAAACCGTAGGTCCCGGTCTACTATGATAGTAAGAGCTGAGCGTTGGAAGTAGGTCTGACATCCCTGCCCCATGAAAAGAAAATATCTCCTGTCTCGAAATCTGACAACAAGCAGACGGTCTTGGTCCACTGTAGCATTGCGCCATTGATGATGATATCACTTTTTTTATGATATCCTTCTGAAATTAAGAAGAAAAAAAAATTTAGCAATTTTTCCTTGCGGCCCTTGTATCTGGCTAGCATTCCTAACAAGGAATCAATTCCGCTATTTTCCTCCTTCAAATCGTTTACTTTATACACAATTGTTGGTTGATAAATATATATCTAATCAATGGGCTTAAAGCTTAAGAAACTTCCCTCACTCACAAAGCAGGAGATAGAAGTTGCTACAAACCTAGGTTCTCCGTTAATCTGCTAAATCGTCGTCGTGATAAATATATATATATATATATACTGAATTTTGTAGAATATTAGACATGATATTATGAAACTGATACTTTCAATAAATAAAAACTTTCTATGATCCGCGATCATGAAAAACTAAAGCAGTTATATAAACATGCTTATGTATTTTTACAGTCACTCTAAAAGGATTAGATTTTATTTTTGGTTAAATAGTATGTTGGACAGATAACTTTTGCTTTTAGAATGGCCAAAAGGTCGCAAATGGATTTTTTAAAACTTTACAGCTGTTTGCAATATTCTTTTATTTTTAAGATTACAACCAAGATTTCATAGAATTTACCCTACATCACCCTATAGAGAAACCTAAATTTCCTATTTAATTTTTGAAAAACAATATTCAATATTTGTACAGTATATCAATCCCACAAGAAGCTTATTATATATACTTTTTATGTCAATTCTTTTTATAGACCTATTTTTAAAGAAAAAGTATATGTCTAAAAAGGTTTTTGAACTCTCTCAGAGTTTTTGTATTTGACACAATTCGTCGAAAATTTATACAGGTACAACCAAAGACTTGAGTAACCATAAGCGGCCTGATGGCCTAATAATTACTAATTGTAAATATTTTGCTGTTACATAATACAGTGAAGTTCCAAACAATTCATAATTTAAATACCCTAAATACAATGGTAATTTTCGTAAACAATAACTAATTGCAATGATTACTCCTGTAACCATGCTTGCTTCTACCGCATTGGCTTGATGGGCAATGAACTAGCGCTCTGGCCTTTGGTACCACAGGCGTGAATTTTTGTGAGTGGTTCGGAATCCACTTTTGAGTATAGGTAAAGGTTCTAATTAGCCCAAAGTGTGGCAAAAATGACCGTAGGTGACAAACCAAACTCAGTAGTCATAATGGAGCATGCATTAGAAAAGTTAATTTTTGTAAAACAGTAAATTAAAAAAAAAAAAACTATTTAAAAGATATGATATTTGATGCGTAGTATATATAAATTTCCAAATTATTGTGTTTTTTACTCCTAAAATGGTCAGTGTCAGACACTACAAAAACAATTATTAATTATAGAAAAACATCAATAAATTTAGGTTAACATGCATAAGAAAGTAGCATGCTATAATTTTCAGTAAATCATGTATTTAAAAACCATATTCGAAACCGATTACAAGTTCTCCTTTGAAATCCGGATTGAGTTTCTAATAAAGAAATTTACGACGGGGATTATTGGCATTGTCGTAAAATGTCCTTCCACCCTCTACAAGGGGGCTGCATCAGTAGGAACGCCCATCATCGAACAAGGCTGTGGCAGGGGATTCGAAGCCGAAAACATTTCCGACTCCGCAAATTATCGTTCGATGAGGGGGAGGGAGCGTATAGGATGATTGCTGTGAGGGGAATACGATTCAGAAAAAAAAAAGAAATTCTATGAAAATATAGATGCATTGACTTCTAGAATTTCCATGGAATTTGTAGGGTAGTTTCCAGTTTTCAGTTGGCATAAATAGTCAAAAACTTATTATTTATCCTTAATAGTTTAATAATAATAAATGTTTTTAAATAAACACATCACTTAGTACATGTAGTTAATTATTTCTAAACCAGAAAAAGGAAAAATAGTAAAGAAGTACCATGCTAAGTTTAAACATTTTAAAGTTTTGTAGGTAAAAAAAAAAAAAGAACTCTTATAAATAAAGCAAGTAGGTTTTAAGTTGTTATAATTTCTTTTTTGATTTTAAATTTAAGTCTGATATTTGCTATATACTTTTGTATTAGGCAATATAAATAACGACGTATAATATTTATATTTTTATTTTACCTGTGACTCAAATAGTTATCAACTCTTTCTGTGAAATTCCTTGCAACTTTCTTTTTTATTTTGAACATGCATTTCTGCAAGAACCATTGTAAGTTGTTTGGAACCATTGTAAGGTTGTTTATCATCATTATAGCCTTTATTGCCATTGTAAGAACCATTGTAATCTGTTTAGAACTATTGTAAGAACCATTTTCTAAGTTTAGCAAAGATCTGAGAAAGAGGATTAAGAGCAGCAAAATGATAGGGTAGTATTTAAGTTCGAAGATTGAACTGGACACTTTATGCGCTGAATTATTTGCTTCTGAAAATATTCTTGTGACAAAACAGCTCTATATAAAATGTAATTAGGGACTTTGTACAGTGATAGGTGCATCTATCAAAAGAAATACACGAATTTACTACTTCCACTGCATGATCCACTTTTTATGGAAGCTTGATGGAGGATAAAAATTTACAATTTTCTAAATTAACTAATAGTTGCACCATTTTACTACTTGCAATTTGATTTAATCTGTGAAGAGAACAGTCCTCCATTGATGTACCGTCCAGATGATATGTTGATGTGACTTCGAAAGTTCTCACATGTAACTCGAAATTAGTGGCACGCAATTGTCTGATCACGTCACTTGCAGATTATCTTCATGAAGCCTTTTTTTTTTCCGGTGGCCACAGAAAAGCAAGACCTGAGTAAGGTTGAGGTGATAGTCCATTCTGCACATAACTCCTAACATTGGCATTAGCTGCCAGCGTTCTTTTTATCTCTTTCTTAATTTGAACCTTCCGGATGCTGAATTTGTGCTTTGAAATTGTTGCTAAAATCTACGAACTACAAACGGACATAACCATATACCCTTCTACAAGATTTCGAATTGTCTCTAAATTTTTAATACAGTTTTTGCAGCAAATATACTTTGAAGTCCTTACAAGGGACTGGCTACTTCTCATTTGATATTTTTCAATTACAGCGAAGCTTATCCATCTCTCTTTTTACGTTACTTATAGATGGCACATTCAAATTGTCCCACTTTTTTGATGGTGCAGTTTTATTCAGCTTCATTTATTTAATATCCTAAAAATATCTTATCGACTGATCCTTTTAAACTATTTAATGTTATTTTATTCTCCCTTAATAATTGTTGCTGTAGTTTGAGTAACTTATTTGAGTAAAGTTTTTCCTTTTTTTTTCATGTTAAAAAATATTTGAAAGATTTTCAAATGGAACATTCTAAGTAAGAATACATTTCTATTTTCTTAGCAGACTAACAGGAAAATGGAAGTTAACGTTCTCAAATTTAGTAATCATGAAAGTTGTTTACACTGTGTTAGTTTTAAAGTATAAAATTAAAGAGTTTCTTTAAAGGGACAATTTTAAAATTTAATTAAATAAATAAATTAGTAAAGTTTGGCAAAATGCAATGACGCTTAACTGACATACAAATAGTATTTCTTGTTACATAACGTATTTTTGTAGGCAAAAGAAAAAAACATGATAAAACTGGCGATTTTATATAAATTCTAAATATAGTTGCATTTTAACAGTAATAGTTCAAAATAATAAAATGTATTTAAATATAAATATTTTTAATCAATAAAATTATTCTTAACATTGTAATTATTGTTATTAAATCATTATTTTCTAAAGAAAATAATATCTAGTCCATGAATTTATAGGAAGAGATTTTAAATATTTATTTTTTTCACGGATATGTTCAACCCCATGAATTAATAAATAAATTTAATTAATTTATTAATATTTCCCCCATCATTTAGATATTTGACATTTAAAATCTAATATGACATTTTGCGATATTTAATTATGTAATATTTTGACTAAATGGTATTTGACGTTTAATTCGTGTATCTGCAAGAAATAAAAATTATATCCTAATAAACTGATAGATTATAAGTCTATCAGTACAACAATTAAATAATAGGATAACAACTGAAGTATAACTGGATAAAACTAACTAGCATAACAACTAAAGTATAACAGGATAAAACTAACTAATATAACAACTAAAGATAATAGTACATTTTTTGTTACATCAATTTAATCCAGAATTTTTGCCACTTTTAAACTTATCCTTATTTTTGTTTTTAAGTAAAAAACAAATATGAACATAAAAAAAAAAAACATAATCATAACTGACAAAAGTTATTCAAAGCAGTAGTTCTTTTGTTACCACTAGATCAGAAATTGTTTAATCTGGGGACCTTTTATACTACATTAGTGAAAGAAAGAAAAATTCCATCTGCAATCAACTTAGTAGCTGATGACCCTCGCTAAAGAGAAAGGAATTCGCCCAACATTATGTTCTGGGCGTTTAACGACCGGTTACTACCTAAATCTGGTCATTTTCTTTCAAACGGCAGTCGCCACCAAACGATGCTAATCACTGAGATCACGAGCAGCGAATGGCGTGACGGTATGGGGAGGTAAGTAACCACAACCCTCCTGGATTTATATCCGGCTAAATAAAAGTAAATAGATGACGAAGAAAAAAGGAAGGCTGTGTTTTCTGACTGACGAAGGATTTTAAGAAGATTGGTTTTCAGCTAATGCTGATATTTTGGGGGAAAGAAAAAAAAGGAAAAAACTGAAAGCGGAGGGGAAAAATGGAGATAGAGGGAATGGGAGGGGATAGAGATCCCTTAATCTCTTTTTGCAGATTTAATGGGAGTTGTCCCAGATTGGAGTCAGAAAAAAAAAATGATGCATTGGATCCTTGAATTTATAGGAAGAGATTTTAAACTTCCATTTTTTTCACGGGATGTTGCTTGATGCATAATTTATATAGGAGGGCTGTTCTTTTAACCTTTTGGTTATTAACTTGAAATATTTTTCCATAATGAGTAAAAATAAAAATGTTAAATATTTAGACAGTGTAAGATATCATGACTTTTAGTTGGCATTAAAGTAAATGCTTGTTAAGTTGATGAACTTTTATTTTTCAATGCCGATTTGAGTCTGCAAGAAACTGTAATAGCAAATAATGGGAGAAGGGAAATTGGTTCTTTTAAATAGGAATTGAAACAGTAGACAATTCTTCTTTTAATATATGTGATTAATTAAGCTTCATTCTGAAGTTAAAAGATCAGGTGAAATCAAGTAATAAAGTTATTTTAGAAGACATGAATTGGAAAATTGGAGGTAATTTATTGATGAAATAACATTAGATTGCTTTTGATTCAGCATCCGTAATAACCAGTAAAAGTGTTATAGAGGACGAACATCAACTATTCCAAAGATTTTTTTTTTATTTCCAATGGTTAGTTTACAGGACAATACATATCATAAAAAACAATAGATATTATAAAAAATAAACACAAAGAACAAGATAAAAACAAATGACATCAGTTAATCCCTCAACCTAAGTTTGACAATCCAATAACGCTTCCATAAAGAAACAGAAGGCAGTGGAGAACAGGAAGCAAGATGATACATATCCATTTATTCCTGGGTATCACACAAGAGACAGAGAGGACCAGGAGTCAGTCCAATTCTGTGAAGGTGTCCGCGGAGACAATCGTGTCCACAAAAAAGTCATATATCCCATTATCAATGCCACCGATGATAATGGAACAAACCACCTGCGTTTCACTACAGAACTCTAAGGAACTCACACTGAGAGCCAGACTGAAGACCGTGTTCGTAGATCATTTTACAGTATCAGATGTTGCCGGGAGTGCACTATGAGAAGGTAGATCTACGTTGCACTTTACTATTCCAAAGAGTAAACTTAAAAATCATTTGAAAACGTTGTATTGAATTTTTGACATAGCAAACGGAAAGTATAGTTACAAAATGAAAAAAGGATCAATATTTTATGAATTAATGCAAAGCATAAATAAAAAGATAAATTAAGATAAATTTTTTTTTTGCTATTGAATTCAAATGATGTTTAGTTATTTTAGACAATGGATAAAAATAACAACATTAAACTTGCATACATTTGATATCTCCTAATTTTCACTTGATATTGAAATAAATATGTATTAAATGATTAATTTTTGTTTAATTTTAACATAATTTTTACTTGTAAAGGTTATTATTGGCTTTAATTTTTTTTATTTTTACATTAAACTATAAACTTTGCATATTTTATTAATGACTGAATTCAAATATTAGAAGTGTGAACGAGGATGATTTAAAGAATTACAGTTAAGTACAATAGTTATATAATTTAGTGCAATAAAATGATTTAAATTAAATGATTAAAATTTATTATGTATTAAAATTAGTTTTTTAAATATAAGAATTCGAATTTTATATTTAAGTTTTTAGGATAAGAAATAAATTAAATGTGTTCTTTGATATCATCAAATGAAATCATGAAATAGCCCTTTATTTACAACTGACTGATTGCAACAATAGCTATGATATCCCATAAGTGCTTACAAAATAACATAAGAAAAAAATAACACAGATCCGAAATATCAGTAATGAGCAATTGCGCTACTTTTCTTATAATATTTTATGGAAACAGTGTAGAAGATTTTTATAAATTCATTAAATAATGTACCAGTTTTAAACAGTTTAATAATTGCTACCATAACAAAAAAATTGCTAACATAAAAGTAATTTTTCTTGCTAGTAATTAAAGGAGTAAACTAATAAATCCTAAACATAATTAATGAGGTAATTATTATTTTTTATTATCATCTTCTACACTGTTTTCTTAATATTGAACTTTGTTTCACAACAACTTTCAATTCTAAAATTTAGTGGAAAATAATTTAAATAATGTGTTAAAAATATAGTCATGTTGCGTATTCACTATACTTTGATATTACATAATTTAATACATTTAACAGTTTATATTTATGTTGTTTTTTTTTGTGTGTGTGTGTGTGTGTGTGTGTGTGTGTAATTCAAAATATGAGCATGATTCGTAAGCTAAATTTTGTAATTAAATTAATTAGATTTTTAGAAAAATACCTTATTGTAATTAAATGTTTTTACTAAACTTTGTACTTATATTCTTGCGAATTATTATAGCCTGATTAACACATTTGACAAATAAAAAATAAACAGTACAGTTCTTCTATGATATAAATCTGTCCATTAGTTTCAAAGGCATATCATTATTATGCAAAGCAAGCAATCAGAATGACCCTAAACTTGACAACCATTTGTCAGAGTCCGTAACAAATCGAACGCACGTCATTTTGCCGACACATGCCACCGATTTTATCAAAATCCCACATGGGGATGGATAATAATTATTGATCGAACGTTCGAACAGGGGCGATAAAATCTCCATACGAATTCTCCATACTCTCCGAACTTTGTGTGGTGGTGGGGTGATACAATCTGGTCCTTCTGATTTACTGGGACCCTAATCATGGAAAGGACTATCGAATGATCGCTGATCGAAAAGACGGACAACTCCCTTCTTGCCTTCAGTTCAGTTCCAGTAGAGTATTATCGTTTATTGTGCGTCCATTTTTGTAATGATTTTATTACAAAAGTAAGATTGGTGCTATCGATGGGAAATGTGTTATTACCGATCTGGCTGCTGGATTGTTCGCTTTATATTGATCCTCCTGTATGGTTGGAAGGACAGAGAATTTTCTGATGTTTAAATGAAATACAACAGTATATTGTTTTATTTATTACATGATGTTTCCACAAAAGAATTTCACAGAACATCATACACTTGTGCACTTGTTCATCATTCATTTTTTGTGTTCACTTATTCATCGGAATATTATAAAATACATAGGAATATTACATTTTGTTAATTAAGATTTTATAAATATAAAAAATATATATATTTTTAAGTAAATCGTATATTAACTAAACTTTTCCACTTAAAACTGTTTAAATAAATGTAAAGAAATAAAATCCCAAAGAAAAATTGCGGCATGTTTTTGAAAAGTAATTTTTACAGATATAACTTATCAGTCTTTTTTAAAACAATGATATAAAAACGAATTTATTTCCATTTTTATTAAATCTATGTTCATGAAAAGTTCAGTTGTATAGCTTTATATGAAGTTTGCTTCAACCCACAAAGTGGGTTTGTTTGATTTGTCACTCTACAGTAATTTTAGGAGCACACTCATAGCCTAATTAGACCGGGTCCTACAGTTTAACGTGGATTCCGAAGCACTCACAAACATACTTGCCACCGCCAGGATTCGAATCTGAAACCTTTGGGTACCAAAGTCCACAGCGCCAGCTAATCGGCCATCAGGCCACAATCAATCTACATCTATGGAAAAGAGTATGATGGTTTCGTTTGTCACTTTACGATCATCTTGTACACAACGAGGGCTAAACAGACCGAACTTACAGTTTAAAGTGGATTACGAACCACTCACAAACATGCATGCCGCCGCCAGGATACGAATCTGGAGAGCCTGTGGTACGAAAGGCCAGAGCACCAGCTAATTGATCATCAGAACGCAAGGAATATGATGATTCACAATATTGTAACGAAATAATCACACTGTTATTAGGAACTGCAGAATTTAATTATATCATGGCAAAAAATATGAACGAAATGTTATTAATCTTTATAATTATTGAATTACTTATTTTATATTTATAATAAATGAATGCAATTGTGTATTAAAACCGGTATGTAATTAAAAAATAATTTTGTAAAATAATACGTTAAATATTTTTATTATTAAATAATTATTGATTTTAATAACAAATTATTTCTTTTTAAATAAAAAAGAATTGCTATAAAACATGATAAATTAATCAAAATTTTTCTTCCTTTTAGGTAAGCGCTCTTTCCAAATGACACATTTTTCATTTCCTACTAGAGGTAAGCTGATAAACTGCATTTCCATTTCATATTTCCAACTCAATGTTAGAGATGAAATACATTTTGCGCTCCTTTATATCATTAATCACAATTTTATATTTTTTTCACCGAAAGCAACTTTTACTAATTGCCAATTTAAAAAGATTAATGGATCACACACTACTCGATAATCACTTAAAAGTGCTATCTGAAAATTCAAGTTGAAAATCCAAAAATTATTTTTATTAAGAAAAATGAAATGGAAAATGGAAAAACGTCAGTGCACTATTGGAAGAAATGCATGTTGGATGGGAATTAATATTAATTATCATCTATCGTATTGCGCGGAAGTAGGAAATACATTTTATAATAAAAGTAGATTTTTTGTTAGTTTACTTTACTAAAATGCATTTTTTATTAGGATATTCCAAAGTAAAAAATACATTATATATATATATATGTATGTATGTATGTATGTATATGTATGTATGTATATGTATGTATGTATATGTATGTA